>CALSCO010000428.1:0-15513 GCA_943704415.1 Parvularia atlantis | reverse complement strand
GTAGGTGCGGCTTCACGTCCACGCCGAGGTCGGCCGGCTTTGGGGAGAACAAGGGAGGAGGGGGATGAGAGAAGGCACAGTCTTGAGGGCAGAGAAGGGGTATTATGACGGCGCTCATAAGCCGGTTGACGACCACGTATCATGGCTCACGTCTTGGGCGCTGGTGCACGGCCGCGTGCTGCTCGTCATCGTCGCTGTCGCCGTCCGAGTACTTCTCGCGCCCGCGCACACGCACGTTTCGGGCCAAAAAGCGGTCGATGACCTCCAACACGTCGTCATCGAGCTCGTCGACATCCACTTCTAAGTCGCCAGCCTGTTGCGAGGCGGTGAGCAAACCGGCGCGTCGCTCGAGCGCACGCACCTCGTCGTCAGCCTCGTCCGTCAGCACAAACGCGAGGCCGGCGATCTGAAACGAAGCGTTTCAGTGCCCGAGGGAGTGTGCGCACGCGCCGCACGCACCTTGCGCTGCTGCTCGTGCACCTCGGGCTGGTCGCGCTCGTCGCGCTGCTGCTGCTGCTGCTGAGCCGGCCGCTCGGCGTTCACAGGGCGATGCTGCTGCACGCACGGCATGGAAAAAATCGTGGCTGCGTCAGCGCTGCCGGCCATAGCCGCGGGGACGCGCACCTGGCACACAGCTGGGCTGCCGGGCACGCTGTCGCCCACTCCGCCGTTTCCCTCGATGTAGGGCGACTGCAGGTGCGGATCGCGAAACGGGGCGCGCGTGAGTGCCGCTGCCCACCCGCGCGCGTGCGCCCGTTTGGGTCCACGCACCGTGTCCTGCTGCGCGCCGGCCGTTGCGGGCGGGTCCACGGGCACCGGGAAGGGCTGCGGAATGACGTGGCGCGAATATCGGCGCACGACGCCGCGGTCGCCGCGAGCGCGCGCACCGTCATCGTGCGCGCCGCCGTGTCCGCGTCGTCGTCCACATCACCGGATTCGGCGTGCTGCGGGCCGCCCTGCTCCGGCGAGCCGCCCTGCGGTTCCTGCACCGTCGGACCACGTCAGCAGGATCCTTTCCCCATGTACGGCTGACTTCACCATCTGCAGCCAAAGATGGAAGTCCGACAGGGTATGCCTGCGCGCGACGAGTTCGAGGCGCGCTACCGCCACCGCCGGCCGCTGCGGATGCGCGGGGCGGCGCGCGACTGGCCGGCGCTGGTGCGATGGGGTGCGGCCGGGCTGGCCGAGCGGCTGCGAGCGGCGCAGGGCGGGCGGGCGACGGCGACGGTGCTGGTGGCGAAGGATGGCGTGCACTTCTTCAAGAACGCGCTGTGCACCGAGGCCGAGCTGCCGCTGGACGAGATCGTGCGCAGGGTGTCTGGCGGCGGCAGCGGTGACGGCGAGCGGCGCCTGTACTGCCGGCTGCCGCTGCTGGACGATCTGCTGGGTGACTGCCGCCTGCCGACGGCGCTCGTGGGCGATGCGGGCGCGTTCAAGCAGGCCAACTGCGGCGTGTGGATGTCGACGGCGGGCAACATCACGCCGCTGCACTACGACCTGTGCCACGGCCTTCTCGTGCAGGTGTGCGCTCGCGTGCGTGTGCGATCGCGTCTGACGGTGCCGTGCGCGCGCGCAAGATCGCTGGCCGCAAGCGCTGGACGCTGTTTGACCCGGACGACTACCGCTCGCTCTACCCGGCCTCGAGCATCGACCCGAACCCGCTCAGCAGCCAGGTCGCGGTCGAGGGGTGGTACGCAGGCGACGCGGAGCAGCGGCGGCGGTTCCCGCGCTTTGGCGACGCCGAGCGGTATGTGCGCGTGCGCGTGTTTGCGCTGCATCTGACACTGCGTGCCTCGCAGCTACCAGGTAGAGATCGAGCCGGGCGACATCATGTACACGCCGCCGTTCTGGTGCGGACGGCGCTGCCGCCGTTGCTGCTCGTTGTGCTGTTGACCGGGTGGTGCAGGTGGCACCACGTCGAGACGCTCGAGCCGAGCATCTCCGTGCTCCTGCCGTGGGACATGCGCCCGGACGAGCCGATCCACCCGTGCGCCCTGTGAGCAGCGCAGTGAGCACGTGTCACATTCAGCCCAGCCAGGATGAACCTGTGGCAGTTCGGGCTCGCGTGCGTCGCGATGGTGTCGTCGATGCACCTGTACCACGTGCGCAGCGGCCGCGCAGTGCCCTTCGCGCGCGCGCACTCACCGCACGGCGGTGCGCAGTACTGGGTGGGCTACGACCCGCTTGCCGTCGCCGCGCTCAACGGGCCGTACGTCTCGATCGACTCGTGGTCGGTCGTGCACGTCGTGTGGTTCGCGGGCCTGGGCTGGCTGCACCCGGACCGGCTGGTGCGCGCTGCCGTGCTGCGCAGCGGTGCCTGACGCGGGCTCCAGGGCGCGTTCATGCTCTACGGCGTGCTCTGGGAGGCACTCGAGGTCGTCCTGGCGGCGACGGCGCTGCGCGACTTTTGGCAGGAGCGTGGCATCAACTCTCTCTGGTGCGTGGCCGCCGCCGCGTTTGCTCCTCTCGGAAGGGGGGGCCTGCCTGCTGAGTGCGTGCGCGTGCGCGTGTGCGGCCCGCCAGGGACATCTGGTTCAACCTGCTCGGTGCGCGCCGCATCCGTCGTCGCGCCCGCATGCGCGCCGCTCACCCGCGCACACGCACATCCAAGGCTACCGTCTGGGCGAGATGCTCCTGCTGTGCGCGACCGACGGCGCCGGGCGACGTGCGCCGCGGCGAGCACCGGCCAAGCCGCCCGCCAAGTGAGACTGTCTTCTACTTGGATGCTGTCGTTGAGCGAACACGATGCGGCCGTGATCGGCGCCGGGCGCGCGGTCGACGCGCCGTGGCTGCGCTTCGACGGGCGGCTGCGCGACCTCAAGGTGCCCACACGCATGCTGCGCGTGCGGCGTGCACCGCCTGAACGCGGCCAAACGGCAGGACGTGATGGACGCGCTGCGGTCGCCACGGCCGCGCCGATCGCTCGCGATGCGCGATCTGCCGCTGGTCCGCACACGCCTCTTCGACTACCAGCTGGTTGTGCGGCACGCGCGTCGTGACTGGGGGGGATGCCTGACCGCCGTGTGCGCGCAGCGATCCGTCAGCGCGATGCTCGAGCGCGAGCAGACGCCGCCGCGCCTGCCGAGCACGGCCCTGCGGCGCCGCCCGCTGCTCGTGCGCGAGGGCTGGCTCGACACGGACGCGCTCGCGGAGGTCACGGGCGACGACGAGATCGCGGGCGACGGGGGCGACGGCCTCGACCTGCACGGCGGCATCCTGTGCGAGGACATGGTGCGCTTGCCCGCCTCTTGCCCGTTCCCTGCCCCGTGCAGCCGACGCGAACGGGGCGCGACACCAGGGCACGGGCAAGACCGCGATCTGCATCGCGCTCGTCGCAGCCACGCGCGGGTCCATGTCGCGGCCGCCCAGCGACGAGCCCGTGCACTTCCACGACGAGGACGAGGAAGACGTGCCGTCGCTCGCCGCACTCGCCGCGCGCGCCGTGCGCCGCCACGGCCTGCACCGGCGTCTGCTGGACCAGCGTGAGGGCGCGCTGCCCGCCCCCGTCCGTGCGTTGCGCCCAATCCGTCCGCGCCTCGGCGTTGACGTTGCGCGCGCGCCGCCAGTGGACGAGATCGCGCGCACGCCGAACCCGTTCTACGTCGCCGGCGGGACGACGAACCGGCGCTACGGGTGCACACGTGCTGTGCACGCGCTCGCTTGTGCAGCTCTGACACGCCCGCACTGGCAGCTCGGTCGGCAGGACGCTGCTTCTGTCGTGGACGACGCTGATCGTCGTGCCCGCGACGCTGATCGAGCAATGGCTGGGCGAGTTTCGCAAGGTGCGCGCGCGCGCGCGCGCGCGAGACCGTGCACACCCTGTACTGATGCCGCCGGCAGCACACGCTCGACGGTGCTCTCAGCATTGGCGTCCTTCGCAGCTCAAAAGACCTTGAGCGCATGCGCCCCGAGACCCTGGCCGCCTTCGACGTCGTCATCACCACGCACTCGCTGCTCGCGCTCGAGGAAGCGCAGGAGGTCAACAGCGCCGGTGCGCGCACGTCGCATGCGGCCTCCGTTCGTGCTCGCTCAACCGCACGCGCAGCCGTCTCCGGCAGACCGTGCACGTGCCCGTACATCGGCAACACGCGCACGCGCCACTGCACTTGCCCGCGCCGTGAGTACCGCTCACCGCTCAGCCGCGTGCTCTGGCGGCGCGTCGTGGTGGACGAGGGCCACGTTGTCGCGCTGCGCTCCAACCGCTCGCAGTTTGCGACGGAGAAGCTCTTCGCGTCCAACAAGTGCGCCTCACGCTCCGCGTGCGCCGTCGCTCACGTCTGCGCGCCGCAGGTGGGTCATGACCGGCACGCCGCTCGTCCTCGACAAGTTTGACAGCGACCGTAGCCGCCTGCAGAGCATGTTTCGCTTCTTTGGCGTGCGCGCTCGCTTTACGCACACGTGCGCACGCCAGGCTCACGCGCATAACGGCAGCTCGAGCAGGCCACACAGGCCGCCGTCAACCCCGCGATGCTCAAGCGCCTGCTGCACGAGCGGCTCACGTGCGCGCTTGCACCGCCGCTGCACATGGGCTGACGTTTCGTGCTATGCACGCGCCAGTCCGCAGCCCAAGGAGTCGCCCGAGCTTGACGCGATCGCGCGCGAGGTGCAGCGCCGCATCCTGCTCGTGCTCGACCTGCTCGTCGTGCGGCACCGCCGCGTACGTGGCCCGTGCCGCGTGTTGTCCGTGCACTTGGTGGCTAAAGCGGGGGATGCGGGTCAGGACGACATCGACCGCGACGTGCCGCTGCCGACGTGTACCGTCACCGGTGCGCGCGCGTCCGCCTGCGCTGTGACGGTTTGCCCACGCGCGCACTGCGCCAGTGCGCCGCTTTGACCTGAGCAGGCACGAAGTAGCGCGGTACAACTCGCGTGTCGCGGCCATCAAGGCCAACCTGCTGCTGTCGGAGGTGCGCCGCCGGTGCGAGGGTGAGCAGGAGCATGACGGTGCCACCAGGGCGAGGGCGTGGACTCGTACATGCACCCGCGCAACCGCGCGTTTGCGCTGCTCGCACTGCGGTCGCTGCATGAACACTGCTTTCACCATGTGCCACTGCTGGCTTCGGAGGTCATCGGCACGGTCAACAACATCTCGTGCGCGCCCGCGTTAGTGCATGCATCACGGACTGTCTCACACCAACACGCGCAGGCAATGGCTTGCGAGCAAGCCGCGCACCGAGGTGCAGCAGGCCGAGGCGCACCACATCCTGCGCTACTTGCAGGGCGACGACCGCATGGTGCCGCACGCGCGCATAGCCCCTGTTTGCTTATTCGGTGCGGCAGGTGTGCGGCGTGGACGCGCCGGACCTCAGCAACGTCGGCTACATCCTTGCGCCGGCCGTGCCCACGGCACCTGACACGGACACCACGCGCCTGGTGCGCTTCTGCAGCGCAAGCTTGCGTGCGCGCCACGTCTCACCTGTGTTGCTGCCGCCGGCACAGGCCGACAACGCGATGTGCGAGCAGGCGATGGACGCCAACGTGGAGGTCGTGCGTGCGCTACACGCGGCCGCGCAGACCGCCTGGAGCGCGCGCCACCCGACCAAGCCGCTGTGCGTGAGCCTCGGCGCGAGTAGTGTGCGCATACTGCGGCTGATTGCGATGCGCGCAGCGACGTCAAGCGGCTCGCGCCGATGGGCGTCATCGTTCCGATGGGGCGTGGTGGCGTCATGCTGGACGGTGACGCCGCGCAGCATCTCGTCCAGGCGTCGTTTGCGGCGCAGTCGCAGCCCGAGTCTGAGTGTGTTGTCAGCGGCGCCTGCGCCCGCGCCATGCACGCTGAGACTCACGCTCGTGCTCGCGCTGCGCCAGACCACCGCCACTCTGGCACGACGCCCTGTGGCGGCATGTGCGTGTGCCGACCAAGCCGTGAGCAGTGGCTGACCCTCCGCACGGCAGACGACGAGCACCAAACTCGACTACGTGCTGAACCAGCTGCTCGTGCGGCACCCGACCGACAAGGCGATCATCTTCACGCAGTTCAGCCGCGTCATCTTCTTCGTCTCTGAGGGTTCGCTCACTTGCGCGCGCGCTACACTACTCACGCCGCCACCACTACGCAGCGCTCCAGCTGGCCGGCGTCAAGCACCTTCAGTTCCACACGTCGTACTCACCCTCAGACCGCGCGCACGTCATCACCACGTTCAACACGAGCGACACCGTGCGCGTCATTATCATGACCACCGACCTGGCCGCGTTCGGCATCAACCTCACCGCGGCGAACCGCATCTTCATTATGGAGCCCATCAGCGACCCCGCCAAAGAGGCCCAGGCGATCAAGCGCGCACACCGCATTGGCCAGACGCGCCCCGTCGCCGTCGAGACGCTCGTGGCGCGCGGCGCGATCGAGGATCGGGCTCAAACGCGCAGCGTGCCCACCAGCAGCCAGGTCAAGGCTGCCGCGACGGTCGCGGCGCTGCTGCGGCTCGAACTTCTTCCGGTGCCGGCCGAGCCGTGGCATGGCAGCTGCTGCGACGACGCCGTGCTGGCACGGCCGTTTGGCGTCGTGCAGCCGCTCATTGTACCCGTCGCTGCAACGCAGGCCGACAATGTCGAGATCGACGTGGGCGTCGACGCCAACGAGGATGACGACGTTGCCCTGCGCCTTATCCTCCCGCGCCCGCCCAAGCCGCTCGCCCCGCTCTCAACCAAACGGCGCATGGCCGACCCAGCCGTGGCGCGCTCTGCCGCCAAGCGAGCGCGCGTACAACTGGCCGCCTGACCGCCTGACCGCCTGAGCGTGTGTACATGACCACAGCGTACACCGAGCTCATTGCACTCACAGCATGTGCACTCAAGGCGCATCGGCTTGGACGATCGAGCGCCACAGGCGCAGATGGTAGCGCAGGTTGGCGCGCCCGTGCCGGTTGTTGGCACGCACGCTCGACGCCGACAGCGCGCGCTCGAGTGTCCATAGGGCCTCGGCGCGACGTCCCGCGACCCAGAGCGCCCTCGCCAGATCAAACGCGACCGTGTGCGTGAACGCGTGGCTCATGCCAAAGGTCGCTTCGCAGCCGCGGAGGGTGAAGCGCAGGCGTTCGGCCCGCAGCATGCTCGTCACCGCGCGACCGGGGTGCGGCGGGCGCGCCAGTAGCATGTCCGCGGTCTGCTCGTACGCGTCCGCCAGCTCCTCCCGACGTTTGCCGTAAAGCACGCGGTAGATGGCAAGGCGGCGAAGCATGAGGCTCGCCGCACGTGGTTCACTCGCCACCAGCCGGCCCGCCATGGCCTTGTACAGGTCGCACACCACCGGGGAGAGCTCCAGCCGCCATTCCGGATGCGCACGGACCACGTCCCAAAACGCGTCAATGTGTTCGTCGCGCGCCGGCTGCGCATGGCTCACGGCGCCGAGGCGCGCGTGCACGTACGCCCGTTCCGACGGCGTCTTGCAGAAGGGCAGGCACGCCGTCAGCTGATGCATCAGCAGCCTTTCGGGCGTGATCCAGCCAAAGCTGTACGTGCACGTCTGGAGCGCGTCGGCCTTGACCAGCGCGGACCGCTCGCCGCTCATGAGCACGACGTCGCCGTCGCGCCGAAACGGCCGCGGCACCTGGCCCCACTCTTTCGCGATGCCGCGCAGCCGCAACGCGGTGCCGAAAGTGGCGAGCGCGGTGTTCCAGCATTGCTCGTCGTCCAGCTCCGCGCACAGGAGCCCCAGGCGCTGGAGCGGCTCGACGCTGTGCTCTTTGATCGGCGTGCGATCGAAATGGTCCAGCATCGCAGACAGCGCCGCACGCACGCTGGCTTTGGCCCTGTCCGTCGTGGACAGGTGCAGCTCCACCACCCTGACGCACGCAGCCATGCTCTCCTTGTGCGTCGCGCCCAGCACCACGCAGGTAAGGTCCCAGCTCTTGACGGCGTGCTTGATGCGCGCCTCCACGCCCAGCATGTGCGCGTGCTGCGCAATGTGCGCGTGCACGTCCGCAACCACCAAATCGCCCGCACCGAGCAGGCCGCTCACGCAGCGGATGATTTCGGCAAAGTACACCTCGGCCTCGTCCCGGGCCCTGAGTGCGCCCAGCTGCAGCCGTGCAAACACGTCGGCCAACTGCACCAGCGGCGTCTGCGGCATGGCCTCGAGCATCTGCACAGCGAGTGCAAGTCAGCACGCAGCGCACACACTGCGACAGGCGGCAGCCCACCAGATGCGCTATGCTGAGCTCCGAGTGTTGCACCGCGCCCATGACCGACCACGCGAGCACAAAGGCGCGCCCCGGTGGCGTCGCCTCACGCGCGATCTCGCGCACTTGCGGGCCGATCTGCAGGCGCACCATGTCGAACGGGTTCCAGAGCGTCTGCGCCACGAGCAGCGCCATCGTCCCCGGCGGCCGCGTCTGCGATGACGTGAGAAAGCGTCCGTGCAGGTCAATGAACTCGTCCAGCAGCGCCGTGCTGCCGTTCCGCCGCTGCTCAATCGCTGCACGGGCCTTCTCCATCAGGTGCCGCCAAAGCCGCTCGTGCGCCCCGCGCGGCACGTCCTCCAGCCGCACCTCGCCGGGACAGTCGACCCAGACGTGGCCGGCCTCGCTGTCGTCAACGACAACGCCTTCCGCGCGCAGCCCCGCGAGCAGCGTGCCGTCGGCGTCGTCTTCGTCACCGATCAGGGCGCGCACGAGCTCGAGCGTGACACCGACGTCGCGCAGCCGGTCGTCCACCAGCGCGAGCGCGGCCAGCGCGCGCCGCCGCCGCTCACTGGCGGCCTCAGCCATCGACTCTCGAACTGTGACAGTCGCCGCCATGGCAACCGCATCACTGATCCGTGGCTCCTTCCACTGAATCCCTGATGCTGGCGGCCTCGGCCTCCCGTGCCGTGGTCTCGGCCCAGCCGCCGCCGTCGCCGACGCGCGCGGGTGCCGCGGGCGTGTCCGTGTCGGAGGCGCACGCGCCGCCGCGGCGGCCGAGCGAGGGCCTGAGCGTGTACCACGACCTGGAGCTGCAGTACGGGTTCACGACGGCCGAGTTGACGGTCTGTTTGCGCTCGTTGCCCTCGCGCGAGGGCTCACGAGGGGCGGCACGGTGCGGCACGCGGCAGGCGTACCGTGATCACTTTGGCGTGCTTGACGTCGACGGCGACGGGCGCATCTCGCACCTCAACCTGATGCAGCTGTTCCAGCGCCTCCGCGTGCACGTCACCGCGGCCGTGATCGAGGAGCTCATCGCCGAGGTCGACACGAACCACAACGGCAGCGTCGAGTTTGACGAGTTTGTGCGGGTGCGCCGGGCCCCCGCTCGTCCCCCTCGCGCACGGCCTGCTCAGCGCGCCCCCACCGCACAGCTCATGTTCCGCCTCAAGAAGGGCGGCACGAGCGCATGGCGCCGCATCCTCCATGCGACCAAGCCCGGCGCGGCGCAGGCGCAGAGCAGCGCCGCATCGGCCGTCGACCGCGTTCGCGAGTGCGTGCCGCCTGTGCTGCGTCCAGGCCGCGCCGCTGCCGACACCCGCCACCGAAAACAGCGCCACCGCGCGCTTCTTCGGCGTGCACCCGCCCGACGAAACGCAGCAGTGGGACCAGTCGTCGTTCTTCGCGCGCCGCGACGTCACCCGCCCGCCGCCTCCGCCGACGTCCATCGAGGCCAGCGCGGCGCGGGTGCGCGCTGCCGATCGCCAGTCGGCCGTTGCGCTCACCACGCACGTGCGCACAGCTCGCCCGCCGCGCGTCGCACACGCTCCGAGGCCTGCGGCCGGGCGCGTCCAACTCGACCGTCAACAATCGCACGCCCCGGGCGAGCCGGCAGAACCTCGCGCGCGCGGCCGACGACGCCGACGACGAGGACGAGACGGACGAGCGCGGTCTCGCGGCGCAAATCAACCGGCACATGCGGCGGGTGCGCCGCGGTGTGTCCACGCACACGCACATGTTTTTGCTCACGCACACCCAGCTCGCCAGCATTTTCCAGTCGCTGGGCGGTGCGCAGAGCACGTCGGACAACCTGAACGAGATGGAGATGGGCGCGGCCGGGCGTCGCCGCAGCAGCGCTAACCGGCTCGCCTCAAGTAGCCGTGCCGGCGGGCTAAACACGGCCGCGGCATCGACCGCCGTGGACGACGACGAGGACGAGAGGAACGACGACGACGACGACGCCGAGGACGGCAATGACACCGACTCAAGCTTCGAGTTCTACTCGGACGACGACGACGACGACAACATCGACGAGCACCTGCCGCCGGTGGACGACGTGCGTGCAGCTGTTGCTCGCGCACCCGACTTACAAGGTCGTGTCGCACGCAGGGCCGGCGCGTCATCTCGCCCGAGCCGAGCCAGACGCGCCTGCTGCACGCCGCCGCCGCGCCGCCAGTCGGCCGCGCCGCCTCGCCCCTGGCGTCGCAAGAGAGCCTGCCGGGCCGGGCCGCCTCGCCGCCGCCATCCTCGCGTTCACCGCCGCGCCGCGCTGCCTCGCCCGAGTCTGGCGTGCGCCCACAACCGCATCGCAGTGCGTCGCCCCAGCCGGGCGCGCGGTCGTACTCGCCGCCGGCGTCGGCCCTCGTGTCCGCGCTCGAGGACGAGAGCAGCACGTCGCTGTCGTCGCCGTCGCAACAGCGGCTCCTCGGCGCGCGCACGCCGCCGCCGAGCGGTGCCGCGCAGCCTGTCGCAAGCCGCCACCGGCGCTCGCACTCGGACATTGCGCGCATGCGGCCGCGGCTGGTCGAGACGGTGGCCGCACAGGACATCTCGAGCGAGCTCCTACCGCTGACGGGTACGCCGCCGGTCGGCCTGTCTGCCGTGTCGGGAAGCCAGGTGCCGGTGCGCGCGCGTCGACGTGCCCAGGGGCTGTTCCTCCCCCTTAATTGTACACGCACGTCACAGAGCGTAGTCGCCGCCTCGCCTGCTCAAGGCCAGACGAGGCCGCCGCCGCCGCACACCGCGTCGAGTACGCGCCTATATACAATCGTCCGCCACCTGTGCGCTGACCGATGCGCGCGCGTTGGCGCAGCCACCGACGACCGCCCGCCCGAGTACTCGGAGATCGCACTTGAGGCGCGGATGACGCGGCGCGACGTGGCCCACCCGCTCGCTCATCCGCTATTGCACTCGCGCACGCACAGTCGGGCCACCGCCAGCCGCAGCAGGAACGGCGCCGCAACCGCCAGTCGCGCCGCCGTCGCCCGCGGGGTATGTTTGTTGTGTATGGCCTGCTGCAAAGTGTCGCACCGCTCACGACTCTTGCTCCCACAGCCGCACAGCAGGTGCAGTACAGCGAGGAGCGCCTGGACACGTCGACGCCCGTGCGTCGCCCGCTGATGACCGGGTTTGCAACGGTGCTGACGGCACATGCGCTCGTCGCAGGAGGTCTCGTTTGCACAGCTCAGCACCGCCAGCGGGGCGTCGCGCCGTCGCCCGCGCCGTGGCAGCACCCGTCGAGGCCGTCGCAGCCGCCCACAGCGCCGCTCACCGCGGCGCCAGTCTGTCGTGCAGCTGTCGCACGGCCCCGAGATGGAAGACGTGCAGTACACGACGGTGCTGCAGGACCCCAAGGTCCGCGCACAGCTGGCCAAGCTACGCTTCCACCAACCGTGGTTCATGCTGATCGTGTGCATCGTCTTCGTATGCTACATGGTGCGTTTGCGCACCGGACGTGGCGGGCGCTCACCCAGCCCCGCGTGCAGGTGTACGCACTCATCCTCAACAACGGCGTGTCCGACATCCAGTCCAACATCATGTTTGGCCCGTCGACCGCGACGCTGCTGCGCGTCGGTGCCAAGTTTGCGCTGTGCGCGCGCGCGCCGTACCCGTCGGAGCTGAGCGTGCTGGGTGGCGTGCCGAACCACGTGCGCCTCGGCCTCGCCGTGCTTTGCTGACCGCGCGTGTGTCCAGGGATATCGTCCATGTATGACCCGTGGGAGTGCCCGCCGGGGTCGAGCCTTGTCGGCAACTGCACATTCCTTGACACGCTGCAGTACGCGTGCTCGACGAGTGTGTCGCACGCGCGTCTGCGCCGCGCGTGCCGCTGATACCACGGCAGGCTCGTCCACGTTCTTCACGGGCGTGCCGGACCAGTTCTGGCGGTTCATCTCGCCGATCTTTCTGCACCAGGGCATCATCCACCTCGTGATCATGATCATCTTGCACGTTTGGATCGGCTTCCGTATCGTGCGTGCGCGTGCGCGAGATAGTATATGCAGCCAGTGGCTGACGCGGCGTGCAGGAGCGCGATCTGGGCTTCTTGCGCACGGCGCTTATCTGGCTTCTGTCAGGCGTGCTGGGCAACCTGCTGGCGATGAACCTGACGCCACTCGTCGGTGCACCCGCGCGTGCGTGCACCACCGGCGGCCGCTGATGGCGCGCGCGCGGCAGTGACCATGGGCTCGAACGCGGCCATGTACGGCTTTTTTGGGCTGATGTACCTCGACCTGTTCCAGAATTGGCCGCTGCTGGTGTGGCCCGCTGATTGGCCTTTGCGCTGCTCACGCGCGGCCCGCGCCCAGGTGAGCCCGTGGAAGAACTTTGTGTTCCTCACGGTGACGTTCCTGCTCGCGCTGGCGATTGGCCTGCTGCCGTTCATCGACAACTTTTCACACATCGGCGGGTTCATCGGCGGCATTCTGGCTGGTGCACCGCCGTGGTATCTCTTGTGGCGGCGTTGCTGACCTGCTTGCGTGCACCACCAGGGCTCATCTTTGCACCCACGATCACCTTTGGCAAATGGGACGGCCGGCGCAAGCTGCTGCTGATGATCCTGGCCGTGCCGATGCTCTTTGGCATCTACTTTGGCTTCTTCTGGGCGTTTTACCGGGCGGGCGCGCCGATCAACTGGTGCGTCTGGCCGCCGGTGCGCACTGCGTAGCTGCAACTGACGCGCGCGCTCCGGTCAGCCCCGCGTGCGCCTACTTCAACTGCGTCCCCGTCGGTTCGTCGTGGTGTGCGACGTACTACGGCTGAGCTCGTCCAACCGCGCGGCTGAGCTCGTCACCGCCTAAGCATTGCATCTTTGTGTTGGCCGCTGGCCGAAGCACTGCACTGTGCGACCGACAAACAGCACACGCTTAAGCAAGCACGGCGATGAGGGCCATGACCAGCAGGCCGACGCCGAGCACGACCAGCGACTGCGGCGCCACCGTGCGTGCTGCGCATGTCACGCGTGTCAGGCCTGACCGCGTACGAAAAGGGCGCCGGGGCGCGCGCACCGTCACTCGATGCGTAGACGTTGATCCCCGCGGCCGTCGCAGCCACGTTGCAGTTGGCGCCAAACGCAAAGCCAATGCGGTTCTTGCTGCCGCGGTCGAAGAACACGAGAAGGTTCTGCACCGTGTTGGCCTGTCAGCGTGACGGCACACGAGGATACGGCGCGTGCCTTGAGCAGCGTGATGCCGAGGATGTTGATGTTGAGCGTCGTCGAGACCTGGAAGCCCTCGAAGAAGTACACCGTGTTGGTGTTGACGCGCCGACCAACGATGTAGTTCTTCGTCTGGACCTGCACGTCCACTGCGTGTTGGCGTGCCGCCGCGCGGGAGGTATGGTGCACCACGCACAACGAGGGTCGATGGCCCGTCGGGGCCCTGCAGCGTCACCGTCAGGTTGACGGACGGGTTGAACGTGATTTGGTTCGAGCCGAGCCCGACCTGCGCGTCCTTCCGTGAGACATGGCTGCGCGGGACGGCGGCACGCACGCTGCCCCGCCAGAAACTGTTGACCACGTTTGGCGGAGCGTTGACGGTGACCACGCCCGACGCGCGGATCGCCTCGACCATCACGTCAAAGTCGCTCTGGTCCTTGAACACGATCGCCGACGTGCCTACCCGCAGCACTGAGCATGCGGCGCTGATGTGCGCGAGCACGCCACGCATACCCGAGTCGACGATCCACGGCGCGCTCGCGTCGGCCGACTGCAGCCCCATGATGTCCACGCCGCCGAGGGCCATCGACTGGACCTGCACCGCGCGCAGCTGGTCAGACCAATAACGGCAGCGGTGGTCACGCGCGCGCGCGCGCGCACTTGCACGTTGTAGTACAGCTTTTGTGTGATTGTGACGTACGTGAACGGCGCTGCGGCGCGCACGCGTGAGGTCGCGCATGAGGGCCCGCACAGACAGACGCGCGCGACGCACACGCCGCGTGGGTTGTGTCGACGCCGCCGAGCCAGTAGTTGCCCGAGCGCCCCGTGTTGACGTCCTGCACGTCACACAGCTGCAGCGCGAAGCCTTCGGGCACGCCGGCGCGCGCGAGCTCGTCCATGAAGGCGGACGCGCCGTCTGCGTGTGATTGAGGCGACGAACGAGACGCGTGTGCGTGTGCGTGGGGTGCGCACTCTGCGCGAGCTGGCCGTAGGCGAGGCCGAGGATGCCCTGGTAGCGCGCCTGCGGGTTGTTGCACGAGAAGAAGTCGTTCTGGGTGGTGATCGCCATGAACTGGATCCCGACGGGGTCGAAGCCGGGCGCGAGCGCGACCTCGTCGCTCGCGAGCTGCACCGCGGCGCCTTCGTCAGCGGCGGGCGCGCGACGGCGACGAGGGCCGCGCACCGGCCCCGAGATGGAGCTGCCGTCGCCGTACGAGATCGAGCCCACGGCGCCGTCCGGCACAAAGCCCTCGTACAGCGGCGACACGTCGGCACACGAGGCGCACGACGCGGCCGCGACAGCCACGTTGGCGCTGCCCGAGTCGGCGATGAGGCGGAACTGCGGCCGCGCTGAGCGGCCACGCGCGGGACGAGAGGGACGGCGCGCACCGTCTGCGCGCCCAAGCTGAGCTCGGCCGAGTAGGCGCACGCCTGGTCGCCGTACAGCACGCCCGCCGCCACGGGGATCGGCGTCGTCGTCGGCGTCGGCAGCTTCCCGCGACGTGTGAGGGCGCGGCGCGCGTGTGTGCGCGCGTACCGCGTGCGCTACGGCCGCGGCCAGCGCGACCAGCACCAGCGACAGTCGCATCGCGGCGCAAGCAAGGGACAACAACAAATGCTCAGACCGAGGGCTCGCCGACGTCGCGCAGCAACGAGAGCGGCCCGCGATCGCGCACGAGCGCGGCCTGCTCGGGCGTCTGCGCGGCCGCCGTGGGTCACGAGCGCACGGCACGCACGGCGCGCACCTTGACGAGCAGCGTGCCCGAGAAGCCGAGGCTGTTGACGCTGATCTGGCCGGCCTCGGCACTTGGCACACGGGGGTGCGAGCACGGTCAAGCCCACGCTCGCCACGCAGCAGCACGCACCGGCGACGCGGCACGAGCAGCAGCCACTCGCGCGTCATCAGCAGGTTATAGCTCCCGCCCGCCGGCACCCTCAGCAGCTCCAGTGCACGACGGTAGTGCTCGAGGCTCGCATCAGCCGAGCGCTCGGCGTCGTCGGCCAGCCCCGGGGCGAAGCGCACGCACAGGTGCTTGAACGTCCACGCGGCGATCTGCGCGAGAGCATGTCAACGGCGCGCGGCACAACGGCCGCGACGCGCGTGCCGTGCTCGGATGATCGGGCGCAAGGTCGCGCAGGAGCGGCTCGACCGGCAGCTCGTCGGGTCGCGGCATCAGCTGGATGTGCTTGTGCGGCTGGCTATGTCGCGGTCGTCAGCGCAGCACCGCAACGAGACCCCCCCCC
>CALSCO010000427.1:0-15118 GCA_943704415.1 Parvularia atlantis | reverse complement strand
CCCCCCATTCATTTATCCATCCCCGTGTGCATCCCACTTGGTCCGTCGCCCCGTTGAGCGCCGCTCCGGGTGCGCAAATATACGGTCTCACATCAACAGTGCCGCGTCGGAGGCCACGGGCGGCGGCTTCACGCGGTTGAACCAGAAGTTGGCGCACGGCGCGTGATAGAGCTCGCCGGCCCAGACCACGCGCACCGACGGCGCTGCGACCGTGCCCATGCACACGGCTGCGCCCGCGCGCGCGTCAACCTCTCTCGCGCGCACAGCAAAGACGCACGCGCACCGCAACCGTCCTTGAAGTTGCTCGCGACCGTGCTCGACGGCTGCGGCGCGTACGACAGCTGCGAGGCGTCAGGGCAACGCGCCCGCGTGCTCGCCTGTGCACGCACCTCGACCGCGCAGGCCTGGAGCGCCTGACGTGCAGCTGCGGCGTGCTGCAGCGCCGCGTTCGCAGCCTCGGTCACGGCGCGCAGGTCCGCCGCCGGCAGGTACTCGGCCTGGCTGGGCACCGCGCGCGCGATGTGCTGCACCATGCGCGCGACCTCGGCCACGCCTGCCACATAGCCCGTGAACCGCTCGGCCGACTTGAGCGCGGCTCGGTCGCCCGCGGGCAGCTCACCGGCCTGCGCCGCGTTGTGTGCCGCCCTGAGCGTACCGTGCGAGTCAGGCACCGCATACGAAGCACATGCGCGGGCACACGCACTGTTGCAGCTCAGTCGTGGCTGCAGCGAGCACCAGGCGCCAGTTGGCGACGTACGTTTGCAGCACCGGCGACGTCAGCTTCCTGTGCGCGCGCGCGCGTGTGTGTGTGTGAGACGGACGCGCGCACGGTCCTCGCAGGCGCACTGGTACACGGCGAGCATCTCGGCCTGTGTCTGGATCGCCGCGGCCAGGTCGTGGCTGGCCGCCGCAGGCAGGTACACCGCGAAGCGCTCGGCAAACAGCTGGCCCTGCGCCCGCGTCATCACCGTGTGCGCAAAACGAAGGGCCTGCGTACCTTCTCGAGCCCGTGCTTGGCCTCGATGTCCGTGAGCATGCGCTCAAACGTCGGCACGGCGCCGTCCAGCTGCCCCTGCGCGATCTGCTCCCAGCGCGCGTACTCTTGTGGCAGCGCCGCCTTGCGGAAGCGCTCCCAGTCGCCCATGAGGCGGTCAACGGCCGCCTGATCGCGCTGCGCCCTCGCGGCCTCTAGTTGCGCCTGGAACGCGTCGCCAAACGTCGCCGAGGCGCTCTGCGGGTGCATCGCAGTGTCAGATGTCTTGCAGCAGCGACGCACACAGAGGGCACCGCACCGACAGATGAGGCTGCAGCACCTGCGCCTCCAGCAGACACTCGCGGTTGAGCAGCAGAGCAAAGACATCCTTCGGCATCAGCCTGTCGCGCATGCGGACTCAGTCACGCGCCGCGAGCCTGGCTGGTGCGCACAGCTTGGGCGGCGCGGCGCTCGCGGGCGACGGCGTCGAGGCCGACAGGGGCGCAGACGGCACAGCAGCGAGCGCAGACCCTACATGCGCAGATGAGCCGAATGTCGCGAAAGCACGCGCATAGATGCACCGCCCGCGGCCAGGTTGGCAAACACGTCCGTGTCGGCGCCGGCCGTCTGGTTGTACTTGGCCGACTTTGCAAAGAGCGCACGCAGGTCGCTGCTCGCGTCGGGCGTCGCAGGCGGGTGGTCGTGCGCCACAATCGACTCGAAGGCCGAGAAGTGCTCCTCCTCAACGCCTGCACCACACCGAGCGTCAGCGACCGTCTGCATGCATGCATCAAACCGCCGCACCAGCGACTGATGACCCGGCCGGCGCGGCACTAAAGTCGCCAAAGTCGTCGCCGCCGTCCATAACTGGCTGCGGTTGCGCCTGCGGCTGCGCCTGGTCTGGCGGCGGCGGTGTTGCCTCGCGCGGCAGTTGCGGTGCGGTCGGCCATGCGATCGCCGGCTCCTCAGCGGGCTGCTGATGCGGCGGCTGAACGGGCCACGCGGCGGCTGGCTGGGCGGCGGACGACCATGCTGGCATAGGCGGCGGTGCGGCCAACCCTGCCAAAGGCTCGGCCGTCACAAAGTCGTCAAAATCGTCCGCTGGTGGAGGCACCGGCTGAGACGGGCTGAACGGCTGCTGCAGTTGTGGCGCAAAGGGCATGCTCAGCGGCGGCATGAACGGCTGCTGTGCGCTGGGCGTGCTGAGTGGCGGCAGCGCTTGCGTCCCTGGCGGCATCATCGGCTGTAGTGTTGGCTGGACGACCGGCGGCACCGTTGGCTGAGTGACCGGCTGCGGCAGAGGCGGGGGCGCGATGGAGACGACTGGATCCTCGGCAGGCAGCCCCTGCGGACGCGCCTCGGCAAAGAGGTCGTCGCTGATGCTGCTCCAGTTGACCGCGGCCTTGCTGTCCTCGTGCTTGGGCGCGTGCGTGGCCACAGCTGCGGGACGCGCGCCGGCAGCGAGTGTCTTGTCTGCGTGGGTGCGGCGTGTGCGTCAGGGCGCGGTGGCCTAACGGGAGGAGCAGCACACGCACCGCGCTTCATGTCTTCGAAGCCCGACTTGTGCGACTGCGACGCAGGCACGCTTAGCAAGCGCACGCGGCCGCCAACCGCAGGCGCACCTTTTGCCCGGCATCGGCCGCAAACGCCCCCGAGAGGTTCTGCATCATCAGCTGCGTCAGGTCGGGTCTGATCGGAGCTGCTGCTGTTGTTGGCGCCACTGCTGCTGCCGGCGTGGCACCCGCAGTGCGAGCATTCGGCGTGGCCTGGGCAAAGTCGTCAAAGTCATCCTCGACGGGCGCCGGTGCGGGCCGCTGCGTCGGCTTCGGTCTCGGTGGCTGCGACTGTGGCTGCGGCTGATGTGCTGGCGCGAGCCACGACGAGATCGGCTGAGCCGTGAGGCCGGCGTGCGGTGCGGCGGGCGTGGACGAGGCGGCGACCGTGGTGCTGGCCGACGTGCCGCCCGTGAAATCGCCAAAGTCGTCGTCTGTGGGCGCGGGTGCCTGGCGTGCTGGGGCGGCTGCGGGCCGTGCTGTCGGCTGCGTGGTCGGCTGCGGCGCCGCTGGTCGCACGCTGCCACCGCCACCGCCAGGGCCGCGTGTGAGGTCTTGCATGCGCACGTCAGGCAACGTGTGTGTGTGTGCGAGCGCGACGGCGCGCACCCTTGTTGCCGAAGAGGTTGTTGAGCGGGTTGTTCTTGGGCTGCATCTCGTACTGCAGCGGCTGCGGCTGCGGGTAGCCTTGCTGCGGCGGGTAGCCTTGCTGCTGCGGGTAGCCTTGCTGCTGCGGGTACGGCTGCTGCTGCGGCACATAGCCCTGTGGTGTGTAGCCCTGTGGTGTGTAGCCCTGCGGCACGTAGCCCTGTGGTGTGTAGCCCTGTGGTGTGTAGCCCTGCGGCACGTAGCCCTGCGGCACGTAGCCCTGCGGCGCCGCTTGTCCCGGTCGTGGCCACATGCCTACACGAAGATGTCTACAAAGCTTATAGTCACGCCGCGCTGTGTACATAGGTGCAGAGCTGCACATGACGCGTGAGCGCGCGGCTGCACAGCACGCAAGGGTTGCGCACCGGCGCCCATGCCCACGTCCGAGCTGACGATGAGCCGCTCGAGGCGCGGCAGGTGAGGCAGGATGTGCGCGAGGTGGCCCGCAGCCTCGACCGCGTCGGCCCTGCTCGCGATCAGCAGATCATTGAACCCGACGAGGCCGAGCACACGCAGCCGCTCGAGCGCACGCACGCGCGCAAACTGCGCCGCGCCCCAGTGAGCGCACAGCCCGATCACGAGCTCCTCGAGCTGCGCCAGGTCACTGATGAAGGCGAACGTGTCCGCATCGGCGTTGTCGATGTACTCGAGCCGCAACGAGCGCAAGCGCCTGAGCTCGCCCAGCCGCGCGATGCTGCCCGAGAGCGAGAACGCGGGCAGGTTGAAAAAAGGATCGGGCGCGCTCACGCTCAGCGTTTCAAGCGCGCCGAGGTCGGCCAGCACGGCGAGGTCGGCTGCACCTTTCCAGTGCGTCACCAAGTCCTGCGCAGGGGCGACTGTCTCAGCTGACAGAGAAGCACACACTCAGGCCTGCCGAGACGCACCACGATCTCGAGCGAGCGCACGCCGGGCACGCACTTGACCAGCCCAGGCACGTCGCTCCACTCGGCCCGGCGCACACGCACGCTCGTCAGCTGCGGCATCGGCTGCCACACCGGGCGCATAAACGGCTCAAGCGCAATGTCCACGCTGCGCATCGCTTCGTGCCGCCGGACCAACTGTGCTAGGTGCGTCACGGTGATGCCCATCGCAGCCACGTCGACGTGCACGGTTCGCCGCCACTGCGCGCGCGCGCGCGCGCACGTCAGGTGTTGGCAGTCCCGCGGCGTTGACGCGCACCAGACCCGGCGCATGTGCTATATGGCGCCACTGCCGGCACACTGCGGCGGCGCGGAGCAGGTCGGGCAGCGAGAGCAGCGCCAGTATCGCCAGCAGGCACTCCTTGGGCAAGTCGTCGATGGAGGCATTGCTTGCGGGAGCGAGGCGCTGTCGCCGCGTGGACCGGGCTGACTGCGGCCTGCTGTGCTCACGGGCGCATCGGCGCTTGGCACTCGCGCGCGGCGAAACTGTTCACACGGGCGCGCTCAGACGCCAAAAGCGAGGTAAGCCGTGACGCACGCGCGGCAGGGTGGTGGCAGCCGTCGCAGACGTACGACTTGAGCGCGCGCGCCTCGTCGGGCGTGAGGTGCACGCAGGCCGTGTGGAACCAGTCCTTGCGCGCAACCATCGTCAGCCTGAGCGCAAAGACCGCGGCCGAGCACACCTCGCACACGTCGCAACAGACCATAAAGTCGTACGCGGGCTGCCCGCAGACGCAGTACCGCGTCGCGGCGTCGGCGTCGGCACTCGCGCCGCTGCTCTCGCCGACCGCGCGCTCGGCGCCGACCAGCGCAGAGGCCAGGTGCCGCTCAAGCACGAACGTGAACGTGCGGCCGCGGCGCGGGCGCTCAATCGTGTGCGTACGCGGGTCGTACGTGCCGCGGCAAAAGAAGACGTTGTCCGGCAGCGCCTTGCCCGTGCCGCGCACGGCCGCGCGGAACGCGTCGTACGTCAGCACGACGACTGCGCCCTCGATGTCGTCCGCCGGCATCGCGTCCTCCAAATCCGACAGCAGCAGCTCGCGCGCGGCGATCGTGCGCAGGGTCTGCTCGTCTGCTGCGCCGTCCCTGCTCTCGTCCGCCACCAGCTGCTGCCACTCGCGCCCGCGCAGTCGTCGCGGCAGGTCGCGATGGAGGTAGAACCACTGCACCTGTGTCTGCGGCGCGCCGCCGGGCTGCCGCTGCGACGGGCTCGGCGTGAGCCCGGCGTGCACAAAGTCACACGCGGCAGCAGTGCACGCACCGGCTCGGCCGGTCCGCGCACGACCGCGCAGAACGGGCGCGCGCGCGCGAAACGGTTGCGGACGAAGCAGACGTGCATTCACGCTGTCATCAAAGCATGGCGAGCCACGTGGCGAAGCGGAAGCGTGACGAGGGCCACGCGGCGGATGAGGCGCGCGCCGAGACGGCAGCGGCGGCGGCGACGGGCGGGGACGAGGACGTGGACGTGCGGCCGAAGAAGGCGAAGAAGGCGAAGCGCGCACAGGCGGCGGCCGCGGACAACGACGACGACGACGACGACACGCAGCCGCCCGCCAAGAGCAAGGGCAAGGGGCGCGCAGACGACGTCGAGGCGTTCCGCGCGGCGCAAGGCGTGACGGTCGAGGGCGAGGACGCGCACAGGACGGTCTTCGATCCCGTGCGCAGCTTCGACGCGGCGCCGTTTGCGCCGGTGCGTCGTCGGCCCGCCTGCGGTACGCTCGCTCTGACCACGCGGTGCGCGGTGCGCGGCGCAGGAGCTGCTCGAGTACTGCAAGCAGTACAAGACGCCGTCGCCGATCCAGGGGCAGTGCTGGCCGATCGCGCTCGCCGGGCACGACGTCGTCGGCATCGCCGCAACGGGGTCGGGCAAGACGCTTGCGTTCGCCCTGCCCGGCGTCACGCACATCAAGGCAGTGCGCGCGCGCGCGCGCCTCGCACCCAGCCGGTGCAAGCGCCGCTGACGCGGGCGTTCGGTCGGCAGCGCGCCGACAGCGGCAAGGGTGGCAAGGGTGGCAAGGGTGGCAAGCGCGCGTCCGGGCCGACGATGCTCGTGCTGGCGCCGACGCGCGAGCTCGCGTGCCAGATTGACGCTGTCTGCAGCGCGGTGGGCAAGGTCGTGCGGCTGCGCAGCGTGTGCATCTACGGCGGCGTGAGCAAGGACCAGCAGCGGCGCGCCCTGCAGCAGGGTGTGCAAATTGTCGTGGCCACGCCCGGGCGCCTGCGCGATCTGATGGACGACGTGCGTCGCGGCTTGGCCGGTGTGCCTGCCGTGCGCGCTGACGCCGGACGCAGGGCATCTGCTCGCTTGAACACGTGTCGTTCCTCGTGCTCGACGAGGCCGACCGCATGCTCGACCTCGGCTTTGAGCAGGAGATCCGCGCCATCCTCTCCGCCATCCCCGGGCCGCGCCAGACCGTCATGTTCAGTGCGACGTGGCCGACGAGCATCCAGGCGCTCGCGCGCGAGTTCCTGTCGAAGCCGGTCAAGGTCATCGTGGGCTCGCAGGTGGGTGGGTGCGTGTGTGAGAGCTTGTTTGCTAAGAGGCCCCCCGCGCGCTATTAGGACCTCGCCGCGTCGCACTCGGTGCGCCAGATCGTCGAGGTCATCGACCACACGGCCAAGGAGGAGCGCCTGAATCAGCTGCTGAAGGAGTACCACCGCACGCGCAAGAACCGCGTGCTCGTGTTTGTGCTGTACAAGAAGGTGCGCCTGCGCGCCGCAAGGGCCCGCTTGCCGTGCTCACGACGATTGCGCGCGCAGGAGGCCGATCGCATCGAGCGCTTCCTGCGCAGCAAGGGATGGAACCCGGGCTCGATCCACGGCGACAAGAGCCAGCAAGACCGCACGGCGGCGCTGGCAAGGTGCGCCACGGGGGTGGGCTGTCGACGCAGCCAACGACGCGGCCGCGTGCAGCTTCAAGGACGGGTCGCGGCCGCTGCTGATCGCGACCGACGTGGCCGCGCGCGGGCTCGACATCCCCAGCGTCGAGTACGTGATCAATGTGACCTTCCCGCTCACGATCGAGGACTACGTGCACCGGATCGGGCGGACGGGGCGCGCCGGGGCCACGGGCGTGTCGCACACGCTCTTCACGATGTACGACAAGGTGCGCATGATGGCGTTCGCGTGCGCCGCAGCCGGCCCACTCACGACGTTGCAGGGCCACTCGGGCGAGCTCGTCAACGTGCTCAAGGAGGCCGGCCAGGTCGTGCCCGAGAGCCTGCTCAAGTTCGGGACGCACACAAAGAAGAAGGAGCACAAGGTGCGGCGCGCGCGCCTGGCATCCGCGCGCTGCTCACACGCGCGCACGGCAGCTGTACGGCGCGCACTTCAAGGCCGTTGACGCGGGCGAGGTCAAGCAGCCGACCAAGATTACGTTTGACGACGACGACGACGACGACGACGACGACTAATTGTGTGCATCCGAATCGCATGCAATCACACGTCGTAGTAGTCCACATGGCTGCCGGAGACGTACGCGCCGCTGCCGAGGAGGCGCACGAGCTTGTGGGCCGAGTCGTTCAGCGCGACGAGCTTGCCCTGCGCGCCGCGTCAGAGCCCCTGTGGCGCCGCGAACGGCTGCCGCCCACCTGCGCAAACGTCTGCTGGTAGTACTGCCGCTGCGAGACGTCGCCCAGACGCGCGCGCACGTCGGCCTGCATGTCGCCGTCGAGCGGACCAGGCGCGTAGCTGAGCGTGCGCACACCCTCGGCCTCGCCCTCGGCCGCGATGGCTGCGTACAGCGCGTCGCGTCCGGCCTTGGCCGCGCCGTACAGGCCCCAGTACGGGAACGCCTTGACGGCGAGGAGCGACGAGATGTTGACGAGCACGCGCTCGCGCGCGCCGCGCCGCTGCATCGTCTGGAGGAACCACGTGCTGCGGGCGAAGCGTGAGGCGCCTGCGGATGGAGCAGCGTCGTGGCCCACCTCACGATCGCGAACGACGTAAGGTTAAAGTCGACGTAGGCGCGCACGTCGTGCACGTCGTAGCCGGCGACGGGGTGCGCAATGTCGCCCAGCGAGCCCGCGTTGCTCACGAGCACGGCGCGGGCGGGCGCGGCGTCAGCCGGCAGGCGCGCGGCCAGCTCGTCCAGGCGCTGCGGCAGCGCCGCGACGTCCTGCAGATCGAGCACGTGCACGATCGGCTCGACTGGCAGCGGCGCGTCAGCCTGCCTGCGCGCCTCACCGTACGCGCGCGCCGACTGACCGCCGAGCTCGTTCAGGCGCGCGGCCGTCGCCTCGAGTGTGTCGGCGTGACGGCCGACGAGCACGACGACGAGCCGGTGCCGCCCGACATCGCGCGTGTGTGTGGCATACGCGACCGCCACGGCACGCCCGAGGCCCTGGCCCGCGCCCGTCACGAGCAGCACCTGCGCGCGCACACAAGGACGTGTCAAAGCGCGCGCGGCATTGCGCGGTAACGTTGCCTCCATCACGCTGTCGTTTTGAAGCACAAAGAGTGCCAGTGCAGGCGCGCCGCGTCAGCCTCTTCGCACCATGTTCTTGACCAAGAGCGAGTGTGCGTGCGACCGTCCGGGCCCAGGCCGCGTGGACGCGCCTCACGCGACGCCCGCACGTGCGCTCACGCAGACGACCGCGGCATCAACACCTTCAGCCCCGAGGGCCGCCTGTTCCAGGTCGAGTACGCCATCGAGGCGATCAAGGTTTCGCGCCCACCGCGGCGAGTCGCGCCCTCCCGCCGCGCGCGCTCACACGCCGCCGTGCTCTGCGCTCGCGCGTCCAGATGGGCTCGACCGTCGTGGGCATCCAGACCAGGGAGGGCTGCGTGCTCGCGCTCGAGGTGCGGATCACGTCGTCGTTGATCGAGCCAGACAGCATCGAGAAGGCGCGGCACCCGTCCTCTGGGCGCACGTTGGGCGTCTGACGCGCGGCGGCAGGTGTACGAGATCGACCGTCACATCGGCTGCGCCATGAGCGGTCTGTCGGCAGACTCGCGCACGCTGATCGACCACGCGCGGACCGAGGCGGCGGTGCGCGACCCGAGCGGCGGCCGGCGATGCGCCTGCTGACGGCGCGCGGGGCACGACGCCAGAACCACTGGTTCACGTACAACGAGCAGATCCGCGTGCAGAGCGTGACGCAGTCGGTGTGCGACCTCGCGCTGCGCTTTGGCGAGGGGTCCGACGGCCAGGAGGCGATCATGGTGCGCAGTCGTGCGCCGTGCCGCCCGCAAAGCCGAAAGCAGACGCTGACGCCCCGCCGCAGAGCCGGCCGTTTGGCGTGTCGCTGCTGATCATCGGCGTCGACGAGGAGGGCCCGCACATGTTCTACACGGACCCCTCGGGCACGTACTTCCGCTACGAGGCCAAGGCGATGGGCTCGGGCTCGGAGGGCGCACAGACCGCGCTGCAAGAAGAGTACCACGCGGTGCGGTGCCCTGCGCGGCCCCTGCGCGCTTTGTGTGTGTGTGTGTGAGTGTGTTTGTCGCTCACGCGCTCGTTCCAGACTATGACGCTTGCCGAGGCGCAGCGGCTCGCGCTGAAGGTGCTCAAGGAGGTGATGGAGGAGAAGCTGAGCAGGTGCGCGTCCTGCATGTCTCTGTGCGCCCGCTCACGCGAGGGAGCCGCGCGCAGCACCAACGTCCAGGTCGCGACCGTCACGCGCGAGCGCGGCTACCGCCTGCTGGCCAAGGACGAGGTGGAGGCGCTGCTGCCGACGATCGCGTGAGCACGCCGGCGTCGTCGCGGTGGGGGGGCTTGTGTGCCCGCGCATCTGTGTCTGTGTCTGCGTGACCGCGCCAGCCGAGGGCCCCATCCGATGAAAAACACTGCTTTTTATTGGTCTCGCTGGCCCGCAGCGTCGTGGCTGCGCAAATCACTTGTTCATGTGCGCCGCCGTGTACGCGCGGAAGATCGTGGCGCCGTTCTCCGTGGCCTGCGCGGCGCGGGCTCTGAGCGCTGGCGCACGTGGCGCCGGCCTGGCTCTAGCCGCACCTCGTACTGCACCGACACGGTCGCCCCCAAAAAGTAGATGTGACCCGTGCTGATCTTGGCCACGAACGTCTGGCCGGCGTGGCGCGTCACGCGCTCGTCCACAAACTGCAGCTCGATCGCGCCCTGCGCGGCCGCCGTCCGCGTGAGCCCCCCGGGCGTCTGACGTGGTGCGCGCACCGCGGTCACGACAATGATGGACGGGCCGCCGATCGGGCCGAACCAACCGCTCTTCTCGTTGTTGCTGAGCGTGGTGCAGCACACGTCAAACTCCTCTACGGGCGTGTGGTAGAGGAGCGTGTTGATTCGCCTGCGCCCGGGCGCGCAGTGTCACGGGTGAGCGCGCTGCCGCTCAGGCGCGGCGGGCGGCGCACGGCGGCACGGTGTTGACCGGCTGGTAGATGGGCGGCATGCGTGTGGGCGAGCGCGAGGGCGACACGGGCACGGGCACGTCCGTCTGCACGGGCGTGGGCGCGAGCAGGAACGAGCTGCCCTCGCGGCGTCAGTCGCCCGGCGCGAGCGGACATTGGCACGCACCTCGCCGGGCCGCTCTCGTACGTGAGCATGTCCATGAGCAGCTGCACGTCGCGGTACTTGGGCGTGAGGCCCGCGCGGACGACGTTGTCGCTCGCAGCCATGCACTCGATGCAGTCTGCGGCGCGTCAGCCTCCGTCGCGCAGGCACCGCGGCCGCGCGCGCACCGCCCGACAGGTACGCGTGCGGCAGGTTGGCCGAGAGGAAGATGGCCTGGCCCGGCGCGAGCTGGAGGTAGTTGAGCACAAACACGCAGAAGCACCCGACATCGCCGGGGAACTGCGACGCGCGCGGTCGGCTCCTCTCGTTGATGTGCACGCCGTTGCGCCGCACCTGCTCGTTCAGACGCAGCACGACCTCCTCGAGGGTGCCGCGGGCGGGCGCGGGCGAGAGCTGCCGCAAGCGCGCAACGAGCCGGCCCAGCTCGGCCTTGACGCTGTCGTGCGCACGCGACGGTCAGGCCGTCGGTGCCACGGTCCCCTGAACGCGCGCCGCGCACATCGACTCGTCCGCGGTCATGAGGCGCGCAAACAGGGCCTTGAGGTGCGAGCGGTCGCTGACGGGGGGAAGCGCGGCGGGGGTCAGCACGGCTAGCATCCCGCACAGGCGCGCGACGCACGCATGGCCGCTCGCCGATGCCGCGACAAAGTCGTGCGCCGCGTCCGCGCCCACGACCGCCGCCAGCTCTGGCACCTGCTGCAACAGGGCGGCAATCTCGGGCAGAGGCCGGAAGCCCGAGAGTGCTGGGCGTGCGCGTGATGAGCTGCGCGGCATTGTTTGTGTCGCGGGGGAACAAACCCTCGAACGGCGTCAGCGCGATGGCCATCTCGGGCTTGTGGTTGGCGTCCTTGTACAGGTCGGGCCGCGCGCGGTGCATCTGCTGCGCCAGCGCCTTGTCCGGGTGGGCCTGGATGGACAGGGCTTTGTCGATCGAGAGGATCTGCGGGGCGCGTCGTCGGTGTTGTTGTCACGCACTGTGCGCGCGCGTTCGCGCGCGCACCTTGAGCAGGAACGGCAGACCGTTGAAGCGCGCGGGCACAAAGTCACCCATGAGCTGTGCGTTGCTGCGCAGCACCGTGTCGAGGTCGCTGACGGGCTTTCCCTGCGTGCGCGGACGATGGCACGCGCGACCACGTCAGCCGCGCGGCCGTCCACGCACACCGCCCACGCGCGTGTGCGCGCCCTGCGCACATCGGCGGCCAGCACGGTCGAGGGCGCGGTCGGGTGCGTGCCCATCCACAGCTCGGCGTAGGGCATGGCCTCGTTCAGCGCGAGGCCCGGCACCGGTGTCGCCGCAGCCACCCGTGCCACCTGACGCCGCCGCCCGGCAGGCGCGTGTCAGCTCCGCTTCGGTGGGTGGAGGAGCGCTGCGTGCACGCACCATGCTCGCGCTGCCAACCTTGCCCCACGCGTACGTCTGCACCGCCCCCGCGAGCCGGAAGGCCGCGTCGCCGCCCTCGAGCGAGGTCATCGGACCGGAAGTCCTGAACCGCCGGATGCGGGTAATAATTTGACAACCCGGGTCCTTTCCACAACATGCATCGCTCCGAGCGCGCATCGCCTCACATTCAATACCAAAAAGACACAGAACAGCTGCGAGAGAGCGCTCGCACCTGGTGCCAGTGCCCGCGCGGGATGAAGACAGCGTCGCCCGCGTCAATCTCGATGTCCTCAAACGCAGCGCCGGCCAGCAGCGGGTAGTGCAGCGGGTCTGCCCGTGGTCGCTCAGCGGGCCGGTCACTTGTAGCCGCCACGCGCGCCTCGCACCCGCGGCCTCGACGTCCAGGATACGGCTCGTGTTGCGCCGGAACGGGTCCGTGTGCACGTACAGCCGCGCGCGCTCCTCGGGCGCGAAGACGCGCAGGCGCTTGCGCCCAAACACCTGGCAGAGCATGTTGTCGTACGGGTCGCGGTGGCACGGCGACAGCGTCCCCGCCGGGCCGAGCCACAGCTTGCTCGCGACGAGCTGGCGCGGCGGCGGCGCAGCCGTGCCGATGAACGCTGCCGCGGCCGTCGCGAGCGGCGCGTCGGGCTCAATGGCCCCAAAGAGCGCAAGATCGGCCTGCGCGAGGTAGAGGCGCGGCCCGGGCGGCGGCGGCTCGGGCACGAGGACGCGGTCGATAAAGTCGCGCACGGCCATCAGCTCGGTCGTCGCGCCCGCGTCGGCGTACGACGACCCGCGCTCGACGAGCGCCTCGACGCCGCCGATCGCCTCGCGCAGATACGCGAGCGTCCATCGGGAGCACGCCGGCCATGTCCGTACGGCGCCCTGTGCGCAACGCGCGCGTGGGGCCGTCACGTCAGGTGCGCAGCCAAGTTGCCGGATCGCACCTTGAGAGCGATCACCCTTGCCATTTATACTTTAGAACGCTCTCGACGCCTGTGGCGTCACTGCTTTGGGCGTGTGCAGCCGAGCTGACGCCCCGCCCCGCCCCGCCCCCCCGCCGCGCAGAGCGACCATGGCCGCGCTCGTGCCGATGGACGAGACCCCCGCGGCCCCGCAGCCGACGGTCGAGGTCGTCGAGGACGTCGAGGCGATCCCCGAGGGTGCGCGGCGGGCGGCGGGGCGACCCTTTGCCTGACGCGCGTCACGCCCGCCAACGTGTGCGCCGCCTCGCCCCTCGCCTCGCGCCTCTGGCCACGCGCGCCGCGCCCCTCGCCAGAGATCGCCAAGAAGTTCACCGAGTTCGACAACAAGGTGGACGCGACGCGCTTCGTCAAGGTCAAGATCCACCAGTTCAGCCTGATCAAGGATCTGTACGGCCGCGTCGAGCTGCCCGAGTTCACGGCGCTCGACTTGCAGTGGTGCGTGCCCGTCTCGCGTCTGTGCGCGCGCGCCGGGTGCGCCGTGCTGACGTGGCGCGACGCGCGACAGGCGCTTCCTGTTCTTCCCGCGCGGCAACAACAACGAGGCCAACGTGTCGGTCTACTGGGACTTCCGCGGCCCGCCCAAGGAGGCCTGGTGGGGCATCCCGATCCAGTTTGTGCTGACGGCGCACTCGGAGGACGACGAGCTCACGTACGCCACGTCCAAGGGTGCGCCGCGCGCGCTCTAAGCCTCGTTTCGCCTCTGACCTGTCTCACGCTGGTCCGCGCGCGCGCGCGCGCAGACGCCAAGCACCGCTTCACCACGACCGAGTCCGACTGGGGCTTCACGCAGTTTGTCAAGCGCGCGCAGTTCTACTCGGACGAGGTCGGCAAGCGCTTCCTGGTGAACGACACGGCCACCGTGTCCATCGCCATCCACGTCCTGCACGACCCGTACGGGACGCTGCTCAACAACTTTGCGCAGTGCGTCGCGGCACGCCCTTTCTTCCTCGCGCTCGCGCTCGTGCTCGCGCTCACTCCCCGCGCCACAGCTACGACTCGAAGAAGATGACCGGGTACAACGGCCTGAAGAACCAGGGCGCGACGTGCTACATGAACTCGATCCTGCAGTCGCTGTTCTTCACCAACAGCTTCCGCAAGGTGCAGGGCCGGACGTGTGGCGCGTGTGGCTCACCACCGCGCGTCGCCAGGCCGTGTACCAGATTCCGCTCGAGGAAGACAAGGCCAAGAACGTGTCGTACGCGCTGCAGAAGGTGTTCTACAACCTGCAGAGCGGCTCCGACCCCGTTGGTGCGCCGGCCGGCCGGCCGTGGGCGCGCGATGCGCAGCCTGACGACTGCGGCGCAGGCACGACCGAGCTGACCAAGTCGTTTGGCTGGGACCTGGTTGACTCGTTCATGCAGCACGACGTGCAAGAGTTCAACCGCGTCCTGTGCGACAACCTCGAGACGAAGATGAAGGGTACGCCGGCCGAGGGCACGGTCCAGAAGCTGCTCGAGGGCCAGTACAAGATGTACATCAAGTGCATCAACGTCGACTACGAGTCATCGCGCGTTGAGACGTTCTACGGTGCGGCGCGGCGGTGCGCGCGTCGGCACCTCACGCCGGCCGCAACGCAGACGTCCAGCTCAACGTCAAGGGGCTCAAGAACCTGGAGGAGTCGTTCAAGAACTACATCGAGATTGAGGTCATGGACGGTGACAACAAGTACATGGCCGCCGGCCACGGGCTGCAGGTGTGCCTCGGCCACAGCAGCGCACGCCGCGACTGAGCGTCTCGCCGCACAGGACGCGAAGAAGGGCGTCATCTTTGAGAAGTACCCGCCCGTGCTGCACCTGCAGCTGAAGCGGTGCGCTTGCCGAGACGCATGTGCGCGTGAGGCCCTGACGCGCGCGCGCGCTTGTCCAGCTTCGAGTACGACATGATGCGCGACGCCAATGTCAAGATCAACGACCGGCACGAGTTCCCGCTCTCGATCGACCTGCGGCCGTTCATGCTCGACCCGGACACGCGCCCGGTGCAGAAGCGCCGCCGCTAGTGCCGGGCACGGCTAACTTGTACGCTTCGCACCCGCCACCAGCCGCAGATCTACCATCTGCATGGTGTGCTGGTGCACTCGGGTGACTCGCATGGCGGACACTACTGCGCCTTCATCCGGCCAAAGGTGTGCGGCCGACGCACGCGCCGCCCGTGGCTGACAGCGCCCCCCCCC
>CALSCO010000418.1:0-38909 GCA_943704415.1 Parvularia atlantis | reverse complement strand
CCCCCCCCCGTTCGTGTGTGCCCCGCGAGCGGTCACAACAGCTTCTGCCGCGTCTCAACCAGCACGCCCATGAGCGTGCACTGCGTCGCGGTGAGGTCGGGCGCGAGCGTGGCCTCGAGCGCGACCATGGCCTCGATGTCGCACGCCAGCGACACGTCCTGCCGTCGCGCGTCAAGAGCCCAGCCTGCGCTGCGGCGGCCAGCGCGCGCACAATCAGTGCCTCGAGCGCGTCGCCCAGGTGCTCGCTCAGCAGCAGCGATGTGTTGAGGAGCGGCGGCCGAAGCGCAGACGTCGACGTCCCTGACGCGCTCGAATACGTCCGCGTCCCACCGGCCAGCGGCAGGCGCCCAGTTGAGTCGCCGGGCCCCTCGACCGTGACGGCGAAGGTTGGGTCGAGCGCGGTGTCGCCCGTGAGCCGCGCGAGCTCGCGCAGGAGCTCGTCGCGCGTGCAGTTCTGCGTGTGCGCTCTCGCGCCCTCAGCATACGTGAAGCACGTCAGCCGCGCGCCTGCCTCGATCAGCATGAGCAGCAGCCGATCTGTCTCGCACTCAAGCAGTCTGCACGCGAGCACGTCGCTGCCGTGCGCGGTCGCCGCGGGCAGCAGGCGCGCGCGCTCGGCCGCGAGCACGTTGATCAGCTCCTCCAGCGTCTGCACCGCGCGGCCCCAGCTCCCTGCGGCCGCCATCAGCGCCGCCTCCCGCGCGGGCCCGGCGAGCGCACGCTGGCGGTAGAGGCAGTCAAGCACGGCGTCGTAGCAGTGCAGCCGGTGCAGCAGCCCGAGGCCGTAGTGGCACTGCAGCGCGATTGCCGTCTGGTAGAAGGCGATGGCCTCGTCGTGCTTGCCGAGCAGCTGGCGCCACAAGCGTCAGTCAGCACAGCAGCCGCAACGGTACAGACAGCGCGCCTTGACCAGCCCCGCCAGCTCCGTGCACAGCGCGATGGCCATCACGGCGTTGTTGAGCTTGAGGTAGTGCTGGCGCCAGACAAGCCGCGTCACGCGCCACGTCCGCGCCGCAGCGCACATCGCGCGCACCTGCACCGCCAGCTGGTAGCACTCGAGCGCCTCGACGTAGTTCTCCTCAAAGCCGACCGTGCTGCCGTCGACCGAGAAGACGTGCTGCTGCAGTTCGCGTTCTGCCGCCGCGTACAACGACGCTGCCGCATCGTGCCCGTCGCCGTGAGCTCGCGACCGGGGGGCGATCGCGACGCGCGCGCCGCACCCGCCTCGGCCAGCTGCGCCGCCTCGGCCTGCGCATCGCCCAGCGCCTGGTGGCAGCGCGCCGCGGCCAGGCAGCAGAAGGCGGCGTAGTGCGGCAGCCCCTCGCGCCGCACCAGCCGCTTCAGCTCCTCGTAGTCGCGCGCGCCCTCGGCGTGGTTGGGCCGGTGCAGGAAACGCCTGGTAGTGGCGGGGCGCGTGAGCATCGGGGCGGCTGGACGGTGGACGCGCGCACTTCTTCAACTTGGCCGTGAGCGCGCTGTACGTCGCCCAGAACAGGCGAGAGTCCATCTGCGCTGAGTACGTACAGAAATTGCACTGCTCACGCGTCGCCCTCGCGCTTGCGCGGCCGGTGGTGGCCGTTGGCGCGTGGCGGCGACGTGCCCGTGCCGTCGACCTCGGTCCCGACGCCCTTGTCCTGCACGCCGAGCTCGCGCAGACGCAAGCACAGCTGCTCGCACTCGCGCTCGAGCCGCCGGTTGTCGCTCATGAGGCCCTCCTCCTTGTGCAGCAGCTGCTGCATGTGGCGCAGGTGCACGACGTTGCGCTCGCGCTCGAGCTGCAGCGCGCGCTGCGCGTCCGCCAGCTCGGCCTCGACCTCGCGGTCGCGGTCCGTCACGCCCTCGCGCGTGTCGCGTAGATCGCCCTTGAGCGCCTTGACCTGCCTGGCGAGGCGCTGCTGCTGCTTCTGTGACTCCTGCGCGGCGTTGAGCACACCCGGTCGACGGCTGCGGGTTGCTGCGCACACACCTGCGCCAGCTGCTCGAGCCGCGCCAGTGCCTCGTCGCGTTCGGCCTGCAGATGCGCCAGATCTTCGTGGTGCCGCTGCGTCTGTGCCCTTCGCTCAGCGAGAGCCAGCAGACGGGGGTGGCAGCACACCTCGTCCGCCGCAGCCGCCTGCAGCCGCGTGCGCTCGTCCTGCAGCTCGCGCTGCGCCTTGTCCCGCTCCTGCTGCGCCTGCGTGCGCGCCTGCTCGAGCTCGTGCAAGCGCCGCATCAGTGTTGAGTATTCCTCGGACGCGGCGTTCTTGAAGCGCTCCATCGACGTCTGGCTCTGCTCGACCCTTGCGCGCGGCGCAGTTAGCAGGCAGTCGCAGTGCGCACGCACACACGCACGCACAGGGCGGCCTCGCGCTTGCCCGCGGTCGCCTTGAGCTGGTCGAGCTCGCGCAACGCGTTGGCCAGCGCCTGCTGCACCTCGGTGAGCTTCTTCTGATGCGCGGTCTGAGTGCAGACGTGTCAGCGAGCGTGCGCGCGCGCAGTGCTGGGCAAGCGTGCACCGCCGTTGTCTGCGTCGAGACGGTCCACGTTGCGCGCTCCCGCGTCAGCTGCGCGTGCAGCTTCTCGGCCGTCTGCTGGTAGTGCTCCAGCTGCGTCTGCTGTTCGGCCGTGCGCTGCTTGAGGTGGTCGCGCTCGAGCCGCATCGCCTCTTGCGCCTCGGCCGCGGCTGCGTTGGCCTCGCGCAGCGCACGGTTGTCGGTCTCGGCCGCGTTCAGGTCGTGCCGCAGCCGCCGGTTCGACTTCTGCTGGCCGCGCATCAGCTGCTGCGGCGCTGCGCGGCCACTCCACGCGCACTTGCAGCTTCTCGTGCTCCTTTGTGAGGTGCTCGAGCGCATCAGAGAGGCGCTGTCGCTCGTTCTGCGCGACATGATCAGCGGTGACAATGCGCGGGAGGAAGCGCGTACCTCGACCGCGCCCAGGTCGCCCGCGAGCCGCTTGTTGGCAGCGCGCGTCTCTCGCAGCTCGTCGAGCGCGTCGGCGTAGTCGGCGCGGAGCCTGTCGAGCTCGTCGCGCAGGCCGCTGTCGCGCGTGTTGCTGTTCAGCACGAGCGCGCGTTCAGACAGCGCAGCACACACTCGCGCTGCGCGATGGTGTCGGCAAGGCGGATCTGCGCGCGCGGGCACGCAGCATCAGGTCCCCCGCGGGGTACAGAGCGCGCGGACGTGCCTCGGCGTCGTCCAGGGCGAGCTCGAGCCTGGCCAGGTCATCGGCCATCGACGCGCGCTGGCGCGTAAACTCGTCGCGCACGGTGCTGAGCTCAGTCTCGTGCGCGCGCTGCGATGCGTGCGCGAGCTCGTTGAGCGCCTTGCGCAGCTTGGCCAGGTCCGCCTCGTTCTGCTGCAGCCGCGCGTGCGCCCGGTCGTGATCGCCCTTCTGCCGCTCGATCTGGTCGCCGCGGCCCGGCGATCAGCGATCCGGCCGCATCCGCACGGATGCACCGCACCTGGTCGTACGCCTCCTGCAGCTGCTGCGCCAGCGCGTCACGCCGCGCCTCGGCGAACGCGAGCCGCTGCAGAAGCGCCGCGGCGTCGTGCGGATCCATACGTCGCAGATAAGTGATGAATGGCAGCTGCGAAGCATCTAGCGCGCGATCAGAGGATGGCGCGGCTGCTGCTCGCCCACCCGCCGCCGGACGACTTTCGCGTGCGCGCACTGCGGGCGGCTGCTCGGCGCGGTGCTGATTGTGGCGATGTGCGTGCGCGCAGACGCTGCGGGACGAGCGCGGGACGCTCTTCCAGAGCCTGTGCCGCACGATCGTGTTCCAGCAGCTCGCCGGCAAGGCCGCGCAGACGATCTTTGACCGCTTCGTGGCGCTCTTCAGCACCGGCGCCTTCCCCACGCCCGCTGCCGTCGTCGCCGCGCCGATGGAGCGGCTGCGCTCGGCCGGGCTGTCGGAGCGCAAGGTGCGCCGCGCGACGAGTGGCGCCACCCGCTGAGCGAAACGCGGCCGTCGCCCAGGCGTCGTACCTGCAGGACCTGGCGGCGCGCGTGGTCGACGGGCGGCTGGCGCTGGACCGGCTGGCGGAGATGAGCGACGAGGAGATCGCGGCGCAGCTGGTGGCCGTGCGCGGCATCGGGCAGGTGCGCAGACCGCGAACAAGCGCGCGTCTTGCTGATGCGCGCTGGCTGCAGTGGACCGTCGACATGTTTCTCATCTTCCAGCTCAACCGGCCCGACATCCTCCCACTCGGCGACCTGGGTGTGCAGAAGGGCATGATGGAGCACTTTGGCCTGCGCCAGCTGCCCTCGCGCGAGCACATGCTCCAGCTGGCCGAGCCGTGGCGCCCGTACCGCTCCGTCGGCGCGTGGCTGATGTGGCGGGTCAAGGACGCGCCCGGGCCCGCCACCGCCGCGCTCGTCGCGCCCGCGCCCGCCATGCCGCGCCAGCTTAAGAAGGCCGCGACGACGACGATCATCGACTTGGACACGACGCCCGCGCCGCCAGCCAAGCGCCCGGCACGCGCAGCCAGCACGGGCCCGCCCGCCGCTGCCGCCTCCGCCCCTGCCACGGCCGACGGTGTGACGCCATTGCGGCGCAGCAAACGCGCGCGTGTGTGATGGAGACAGTTCCGCGCGTCACTCCTGCGCAGCCAACTGCTTCAACGGCGCAACCTGCCTGGGCGTTGTGCTAGACGAGCGGCAGCCACGCCTGCCTCTGGCTGATTGCGCCCGTGTTTGGCATCCTGCCGTGCGCGTTGCCCGAGCCGCGTCCGAGCCGCACCCGGTGAGACGTTCCCTGTTTGTGAGTCACCCACCGCGCTGCACCACTCACGGTTAAATGTCTAACTGTTGCCCGGCGCAGACAGGCTTGCGATGTCGAGCGTCGCGACGGCCGGCAGCGCCTCCTGCAGCGGCACGTCCGCGTCGTCAAACTGCTCATCGTCCGCCGGCGCCGAAAACTCGCCCGGCCACTCGAGCGCAACGAGCCGTTTGAGCTGCGCGCGCGGTTCAGCCCGCCGATGTGCGCGCCTCGGCGTGCGGCACGGGCGCACCTGGTCCTGCTCGCGCAGCGCATCCGCGAGCGACCGGTGCAGCGCCTGCCACTGCGCCAGCAGCCGCTCGTTGCCGCGCCGCCGCAGCTCGTTCGGCAGCGACGACATCGGCACGATCATCTTGCCTGCGCAAGCGAGCACACATGAGCATACTGCGCCAAAGCCGTGCGCGCGCGCGCTCGCACCGGGCGGCGCCTTGGCACCGTACACGGTCGTCGCCAGCACTGGCTCGCCCACGGCCATCTGCTCGCGGTCCATGTCGCGCGCTGAGTCGCCGTTTCAGCCTGCTGTGGCAGTCTGCGCAGGTGCACGCACCGACATCCTGCAGCACCGCGAGCATCGCCGACAGCCGGTCGAGCGCCTGCAGCGCGGCCTTGTGCGCGGGCACGGCCGTGTCACGCGGCGGTGGTGCGTCCTTGGCCGGCACGCTGTACACGGGCTCGCGCGGCTGACGAGCGGGTCAGTTGCGGCAACGCAACACGCGCGCGCGCACCTTGCTCGACGTCGCTGCTGGCGTCGCCGCGGTCGCGCTGGTAGCAGTCGGCGTGTCGGCGCTCTTGCGGGCGAGCGCGTCGGACGGCGCAGGCGGCACACCGTACAGGCCTTGCTTGACGTCGCTCTCGGTCTCGCTGCGTGCACGTTCAGGCACGCGGCGGCGGTAGCGCACACCGGCCCACGCACGCTTTCGTGTAGTACCGCCCGCGCTGCGCGAGGAGCGCCAGCTGCTGCATCGCGTGCGCGCTCGCCTCGCCCGACAGCCTGCCAGGTGCGTGGCGGTGTACGTCAGTCAGCGTGCTGCTGAAGCTGTACCGCGCCGGCGCGCACCGCAGCGTCTCAAACTTGCGCCGTGTGGCGGGCGTGGCGTCGGCTGTGAAGAACGTCGCGAGGGTTGCAAACAGCTCGCTGCGCCGCCGCGCGTTAGCGCGGAGTGCACAAATACGCGCACGCAGCCGACGCACATGTTGAGGATCAGATCCACCACGCCCAGCTGCACGTGGAAGCCGTTCTTGCGGAAGAGCTGCCGGTTCTGGACGTAGTCGCGCAGGAGCGCAAAGGTGGTCGACAGCTGCGCGCGCGGCTGCTGGTGAGCGAGCGCCCAGTCGCACGCACGCCGCAAGCGGACCCTGTTGGCACGCTCGGCATCCAGCGCGGCCTGTGCGGCGCGCTCGAGGTCGCCCAGGCGGTCAACGGCGCGCGTCACCGTCGCGTTGACCGGCCCGGCAGCAGCCTGAGTGCGCGCTTGCACGTCAGACATGCAGGCATTCGTGCTCGCTGCGTGCACACCGCGTCGCCCTGCTGTTGTTGCTGCTGCTGCTGTTGGAGCAGGCGCATGCGGCGCTCCGACAGCTTCATGGCCTCGCGCACCTCGTCCTCCACGCGCGCCGCGATGAGCAGGCCGCCGTCACTCTGCCGCCGCTCGACAACCATGCCGCGCGGCACGGCCGACATCTGCGCGCACGTACGCGCATCTCAGGCCTGCGCGCATCGCACGGCGCAGCGCCTGCACGCACACTCGCGTCGCGCACAAAAAACTTGCCGACGACCATGTGCGTCGTCCGTACCTGGTGCTCCATCACGAGCGACGTGTCCAGCAGCACAGCCTGCGCGGACAGCAAACATCAGTCTCGAGACACACGAGCCGGCGCAGTGCATGATGCACCTTGGCCACCTCGCTGCCGTTCTGGTTGAGCGTGAGCGTCAGGTTCTTCCACAGTAGGCCGACAGCGTAGCTGCGGGCGCCAGCGTCAGCGCCTGACTGCCCGCGCCAGGACCGCACACACGTGGGCAGCAGCGGGATGACCGTGTAGCCGCTGATGCGGTCCGGCAGCGGCTCACCGGTCGGGTTCGGCAGGTACCTGCACCGCAGCCAGCTGGTTGGCTGCCGCTCACAGGCACGCGCGCGCACAGACATACCGCAGCAGGTCCGTCCACTGGAAGTCGCTGTCCATCTGCATGAGCGAGTTGTAAAAGTCGGCCGCGCCGCTTGTGCTGTACTCCTCCGCGATCAGGTACAGGAAGTGCAGCATGTCCTGCGCGAGCGGGATCCTGCGCCGCGACCCGACGTGAGGGGCACCGAGCGCGCAGCCGCATGCGCGCACTCGATCTTGTTGGTCATGACCGACACCATCAGCTGCGGCGACGCCGTGTCGTCCCAGCTGATCCCTGCGTGTGTGCACGCGTCAGCCACCGGCCTGCTGATTCGGCTGCTGCCCCGCACCAATCTGCGTCTCGCCAAACTTGGCGATCGGCGTGGCGTGCGACGAGGTCACCACACTCGGGCGCGATGTGTCCTCCTGCGCCGTGCGCGTCAGCAGCAGCAGCCCGGGCACGCTCGCCGACGACGCACCGTCGGGTTGTAGCCCGCGCCTTCGTCGTCGTCACCGGGAGACACGCGCAGCCCGCCCAGCAGGAGCATCGAGAACGGCAGGATGAACACCTCCAGCTTCGTCGCTTGCTTGCTGCTCGCGCGCGCACATGCGGCTGGTCAGCGCGCGATGCAGACGCGCAGGCCACCGCACCCGAGGCCCACGCGGATGCGCTCGCCCACGTAGTCGGCCGGCACGTCCGGGAACACGGTCGGCCGCGGCGCCTTTGTGAAGTACTCTGTGCCGGGCGCGCGCGTCGTGTCACACACCGCAGCGCAGCCGGCCGTGGCCCGCGCACCCTTCTGGCCTTTGTTGTTCGGATCGGCGGACGAGGGCGTGCCCGACGTGTGCAGCGCAAAGACGGGCAGCGGCAGGTCGCCGTGGCCTGCGCACACAATCTGAGCAAGGAGAGTCAGCGCGCGCGCCAGCCCTGCAGCGGGCGCAGCAGTGCGTGCCTTGGACAGGCGGATCGTAAACACGGGGGCGTTGAACGCGCGCGGGAACACGTGCACCGTTGGCCCGTTGACGTCGACCATGCAACTGCGCGCTGCTCAGCTGCGGGGCAAGGCTTGTACATCTGCACGCACCTGAACGAGTTGTACGGCGCGGTGGCCGCCTGCAGCAGCATCGCGGCGTACTCGGCCTCCTCCTGGTCGCGCGTCACCTGGTCGGCCGCGGACGCTGTCCGGCTCTGTCAGCGATGCAGGCGTGTCGATGCACCGGCGCACGCACCTGCGTCGCTTGCAAGCGCGGCCGTGCGCGCAGCCGTCGCACTGCTGTCGACGGTCGATATGGACGACAGCGACTCGTTGGACTGGCTCGGGGCAATATGCACGCCCTCGGCGCGGCTGGCAGTCTGCGTCGCGGACATCGGTGCCGGGCTGGGCGCCGTGACCGGCGCGGCCGACGGCGCATCGACGGGCGCAGACGCCGGCGCAGCGCTCGCCCGAGCGGACGGCGAGACGGAAGGCGTGGTCACGGTTGCGTCGCGGCTGTCGCCAGCGTCTCGTCGCGGCGACGGGGGCTGCAGCACCTCGGGCGCGGGCGGCTCGTCGTCGTGGTCGAGAATCCACGTGATGGCCGCCTCGAGTCGCTGGTGGGGCTGCGTGCGCGTGCCCGTCAGCGTAATGCACACAGAGCACGCGCAGGGCGCGCACGGCCACGTCGACGGTCTCATACAGCGCCTTTTTGCACGCGGCCGGCTCGAAGCCCATGGCCACAAGCTCGTAGTACATCGCGGCCGACTCTGCGCAGCCGCGTCAGCCACCGCGCGCGCCCCTTGCATGCAGACTTCGCACCGTCGTGCTTGCGCGGCTGCGCGCGCACATGGTGTCAGACGCCAGCCATGGACGCCAGCGGGCGCGCGCACCTGTCGCGGCGGGAGAGCAGGCGGCGCATCTGTCGCGGCGGCCGGCGTCTCGCGACGTGGCGGCAGCTGCGGTGGGGCGGCTGGCGAGGCGATGGCGGCCGCAGCCGGCGACGATGCGGCGGCACTTGCAGTCACGAGTGTTGGCGGCGACGCGACGGCCGCGACGGATGGGATGCGCGGCGCTGTCACGCTCGCCGCGTGTGGGTCGGCATTATCCGGACGCGCGGCGCTTGCGTGCGGCTCCTCGGGCGCGGACGGCGGCAGTCCAATGAGCGATGCTGAGGCCCGTTTCAGCAGTGCGCAAAGCGCGTGCGAGCGCGACGCACAGTTGGACGCGCGGCGACTCTCGGCGAGCGACGCCGGCCCGGACGTGGACGGTGGCGGCGCAGGCTTGTAGCGCAGGCGCTCGGCTGTGAGTGCTGCGCGCGCACCAGCTCAGCAGACACCCCGCACAACAGCGCCGGCGTACCAAACGCGCAGAGAAAGTCAAAGTCTTCCTCGCGCAGGAACACCTCGAGCCGGCGCAGGCGGATCTGCAGCTCCTTGCCGTACAGCGGCGGCGGCGGGCACGGCATCCGGTCGATGTAGCTGCAACGGAACATGGTCGAGCGCTCGTAGTTGTCCTCCTTGCTTGTGAACGGGTGGATGTCGCGCGCGATCGATAGGAATCCCGAGATCGGCTCGTGCTCCGCCGCGGGAAATGCAAGCGGCTGTAGCGCGTGTCGGTCACACCCGCAACGCAGCACCGCGCACCTTTGGGTGGGCCTTGTTGTCGGCCGTGTAGGTGAGGCACTGGAACCACCCGACGTCGACCTGCGCACGCCGCGCACAACTCGGTCAGCCAGCAGCACAGACAGCCCGGCAACGACACGAACCTGCATGCCGAGCTCGTCGTTGCGCGGCGGCGGGCAGATCTGCTGCTGCATTGTGATGTGAATACGCTCGACGCGCGCGACCATGCGCGTCACGAGCGGGTGCCGGCGCTGCTCGCTGCGTGACGTCCCCGCGCTCGGCGCCGGCGGCACGCCGTGCAGGTCAATGATGACCTTTGCGATGAAGATGCGCAGCACCACACCTGCGCGCGCCGTAAAGCTCAGCAAAAATGCGACGTGCGCGCGTACGCAGACGCACGCACCGGGCTTTGCCTTGCTCGGGTCCTCTGAGCCGAAGAAGACAATCAGCGTCGAGGTCAGCGTCGGCGGTCGCAGCATCTGCGGCTGCACTGGCTTAGCGCCTGTGCGTACGCGCCTCAGTAAGCCCGCACACGCCAGCAAACGCCGCGCGCACCGCGAGCCGGACGTGCTGGCGCCTTGTTCGGTGCGACGCCGCGCGGCGACTTGCCCTGCGGTCCTGGCGACGGCGGTGCGGGGGCCGGCCGCACCGGCTTGCTCGCTGGCGCGGCGCCGGTCTTGCTGGCGGCGGCTGCGCGCGCGTACTCAGCAAGCCTCCACCGCAGGTGTGGCACGCACCCTGCTTGGCCTTGGCAGCCGCGGCCTGGTCGGCGATCAAGTTGGCTCGGCTGGCGATGCGCGTCCACGCGGCGAGAAAGTCTTGCAGCAGTGCCTGGTCTCGTGGCGCGAAGCGGAGCTGTGCACACCGAGATTGCTGTGAGCACAGCACGAGAGCATGCGTGCAAGCAGCCGTGACCGCACCTGCACTTTCGGCAGCAGCAGGTCCAGCTGCGCGTTGACCGACAGCTTGTCGCGCGTGCGCCGGTGCAGGATGGAGCGCAGCGTGAGCGGCAGATCCTTGATGATCACGGTCGAGCCCAGCACCGCGCCGGGCTGTGCGCGCATTAGTGCGGCGTCTCTCTCTCTCTCTCTCTCTCGCTCTCTCGCGCGCGCGCGCGGACGCGCGGTGCGCACCTGGCCCGACGCGTCGTGCCGCGACACAAACGACTCGAGCTTGACGCCGCGCAGCAGCGCCGCGGCCGCTTCGTTCGGGTCGTTGCGGAACGGGACGAGATGCACCGACACCGCGCACGTGGCTTGGCGGAAGACGTGCACTGCGTCGGTGCCCTTGTTGTGCCGCCGCGCGCTCTTGAGGTCGACCACGTTCCACTCGCTGTCGGTCTGCTGCAGCACAAAGTCGCGCACGCTGATCACCAGCAGCGGCACGGGCCACTCGGACGTGTCGTACGCCGACCGCAGCGGCTGCGCACGGAGGCGCGGGTGAGCATGCACACAGCGACGGCGCGCACGCGGCACACCCGCGTGCGCACGACGATCTGGATGTGCTTGGCACTGAGACGCACACCGTCGGCTGCAACGCATCGCGCGCCGTGAGCCGTGCTGCGGCGAGTGCGCGCCGCTCACCGATCTTGTCGCTCATGCCGTACTGCTCGTCCTTCTCCGGCTTGGCGTTCTGCTCCCTACGCGCGCGACGTCACGCACGCGCCACCGCACCCACGCAGACACGCACCGCTTCGCTAGCAGCTGCGCGTACACCTGCGGCAGCGCGCGCGGCGTCTCGAGCTCCTGCGCACGCGGACGCGCACGTCAGCCGCGATGCCTGCTGCCGCGCCGGCCGGCGCACCGTCAGCACGATGTCGACGTCGCCCAGCTCGACCACGGTGGGCACGGTCATGATCTTGGTCGGGCTGACCTGCGATGCGTGTCAGCATCAACGACGTCGCGCGCATCGCGGCCCGCGCACGTTGATCAGGCAGCTGGAGACGTTCAGCCGCGTCACCTCGAGCGACTCGAAGCCGACCAGCTCGCGGATGACCTCGTCGTTGAGCTCTGCCGCCGTCGCCGCCGTCAGCGGGCCGCGCGGGCGCTGTGACGGCATCGCCCGACGCAACGCATGTTGTGGATCGTCGCCTCGCCCTTGATCGTGCGCACGGTCATGTCGCGCTTCGGGTCAAAGTTCTTCAGCCACACGTCGAACGTGTCCTTCAGGTACGACATGACGAACGCCTCCATCCTCGCGGCGCGGTAGGCGCAGCGGCTGGGCTTGCGGAGGCGGCGCAGCGGATGATGGTCGAGTGTCGAGAAAGTGACAGCGCGACCTTCGAGCGGCTGATGGACATCATGACACCGTCAGTCCGCTCGCTGTTGTGCACCCGCCGGGCCGCGGCGCCGCAATGCACCGCAGCCCATCGCGCCCCCAGCACGCCGACCGCACGCATTACCGCACGTCTCGCGCCTGCGATGCAGCAGCATCGAGCGGTCAGCAAGTGCACAGCCGCGGCACGCGCACAATTTCACCTCGCAGCTCCAAGTCGACACGAGCCGCGCCGCCGCCCGAGTACCGCCCCTGCCACCGCTGTGTTCCCCGCTGAACGATCAGCGGTGCATGAACGACATTGTGTACTCGGGCCGGGCACAGCAACACGTCACATCGGCCCAGGCGGGTTGAAAATGCCGTCGTCGTACCAGACGTCGACCAGAACCTTGAGAAAGTCGGTCAGCGGCACGGGGCGCCGCAGCTCGCCGTTAAACTCCTGCGCCGCACGGGCCGTCGCGCGTGAGCGCCGTGCGCGACAGAGGGCGGGGCGCGCACAGTCAGCGCGACATAAATCGCGTCGTGGTCGGCCGGCGGCGCGGGTGGCCGGCTGACGCGCTTGCGCAGCCACTCGAGGCGCTGCTTGTCCCAGTGCGAGAGATCTGGGCGCGGACGCACGCGCATGCGCAGGCATGAGCTGCGGACCGTGCCGTGCTGCGCCACACACCCTTGCGCGTGTTCCACTCGTCCCAGCGGTACACGCCCGCGTCGGCAAAGTCGGGCGAGCTCGCGCGCGCCTGACGTAGGCGCGTCAGGCGGCGTGGTGGCGCGCACGTGCGGCAGGGCGCACCCCGCCGTGCGCGTGGCCCTGGGCCGGCGGGTGGTGCGGTGCGCTGCCCGCGGCCGTGTGTTGCCGTGCCGCGGCGGCGATGGCCTCCTTGGCGGCGGCGGTGCTCATCGTGTCTGTGGCGTCGTTGAGCACACCGGCAGCCGCGCACGGCACACGCACCAGAGACCGGGGGCGGCGGCACCCACCCGCTGCGCGCGGCCGGGCGCAGCGCCTTGGCGGTGCGGTCGATGCGCTTGACAAGGCCGAGCAGCGCCGCCGCCTGCGGGTGGACGGGGCGCACGGGCTGGCCGGGGCGGTTGAGGGAGAGCTGGGCGTACGCCGGCGGCTGCGGCGGCTGCTGCTGCGGCTTGTGGGCGACGGCGGCGCGCGCGACGGCGCCAGACGAGCGTCGCGTCGCCAGCTGTGTGCCAGGATGTGATCAGTACGTCGCGCTAGGTATCGCAGCACAAAAGCGATGCCACCCGTCCATGATGGCTGTGGGTGCGACACGGCTCCGGGTGCACGGTGAACGGCGGCGCCGAGTGCGCCCGCAGCTCATGTTTCGCACACATGTCGGCTACCATGGACCGCGCTGTGAAGGGTGCGTCTCTCTCTCTCTCTCTCTCTCCTGCGCGCCTGCCTCTCACGCGGCGCGCACGTTCTCCCCTCGACACCGCACACCGCGCACCGCACACCGCACACGCGGCGCAGACGTGCCCGCGCCCGCGAGCACGTTCCTGACCGACGAGCAGTTCTTCTCGCCGGCGGTGCGGCCGCGTGTTTTGCGTGTTGCGGGGCCGCGCGTCGGCTGACGCGGCCCTCTCCCGTGCGCCCTCGCCGTGCGCCCTCGCCGTGCGCCGGTCGCGCCCGTCCAGGACCCGAGCAAGGTCAACATGGAGGCGCTGAAGCAGCACCTTATCGCCGAGGGGCGTCTGTCGGACGCGCACGTGCACTTCATCCTCAACGGGGCCACCGAGCTGCTCCGCGCCGAGGAGACGCTGGTCGAGATCGACGCGCCCCTGACCGGTCCTGCCCCGCCCGCCCGCACGTCTCGTTGCTGATGCACGCCGCGAGCAGTGTGTGGCGACATCCACGGCCAGTTTTACGACCTCATGAAGCTGTTTGACATCGGCGGGTCGCCCGAGACGACGCGGTACCTCTTCCTGGGCGACTACGTCGACCGGGGCTACTTCTCGATCGAGGTGCGCGGCGCGCCGTGGTGCGAGCAGGCACGACGTGGTGCTGACTGCGGCGCGCAGTGCGTGCTGTACCTGTGGGCGCTCAAGATGTGGTACCCCAAGTCGCTCTACCTGCTGCGCGGGAACCACGAGTGCCGGCACTTGACCGACTACTTCACGTTCAAGATGGAGTGTACGTCGCGTGCGATGGCGCCGCCGCCGCTGTTGTGTCTGACACCCCGTGTGCGCGCGCGCGTCGCGGCCCAGGCCTGTACAAGTACTCGGAGGAGATCTACGACGCCGTCATGCTCTCGTTCGACGCGCTGCCGCTCGCCGCCGTTATGAACAAGCAGTTCCTGTGTGTCCACGGCGGCCTCTCGCCCGAGCTCAACACGCTCGACGACATTCGCAAGGTCGGGGCGGGGGCGGGGGGCGCCTGTGCCGGGTGGACGAATGACGCGTTTCGCGCGCGCCCAGATCGACCGGTTCCGGGAACCGCCGTCATCGGGGCCGATGTGCGATCTGCTGTGGGCCGACCCGATGGAGGAGTTTGGCAACGAGGTGCGCTCGCGCGCTTTCACTTTCGCAGGGCGCTGAAGCGCGCGTCGCAGAACAACTCGGATCTGTTTGTGCACAACAACACGCGCGGGTGCTCGTACTTCTACTCGTACAACGCCGTGTGCAACTTCCTCGAGAAGAACCGGCTGCTGTCGGTCATCCGCGCGCACGAAGCGCAGGACACGGGGTACCGCATGTACCGCAAGAGCAGGACGACGGCCTTCCCCGCGCTCATCACAATCTTCTCCGCGCCCAACTACCTCGACGCGTACAACAACAAGGGTGCGCACGACGGGCGCCGCGCCGCGTGTGCTCATCACGCATCGCACGCTCTCATATGCAGCCGCCGTGCTCAAGTACGAGAACAACGTCATGAACATCCGCCAGTTCAACGCCTCGCCGCACCCGTACTGGCTGCCAAACTTCATGGACGTTTTCACGTGGTCGCTGCCGTTTGTCGGCGAGAAGAGTGCGCCCGACGCACGGGCCCTGGCACCCGCTCACGCTGCTGGCGCGCGCAGTCTCGGACATGCTGCTTAGCGTCCTCAGCATCTGTTCGGACGACGAGCTCACGCACGCGGACGAAGCGCCTGTGGCGCTGACGGAGGAGGACGCGGAGAAGATCAAGCGGCGCGAGCAGCTGCGCAACAAGATCCGCGCCGTTGGCAAAATGTCGCGCGCGCTCAATATGCTGCGCGAGGTGCGACAGCCGTCGTGTGGCCCTCGTGCGCGCACTCACGCCACCACACAGGAGCGCGAGAGCATTCTGCAGCTCAAGGGCCTCATGGGCACCAACCACCTGCCCGCCGGGACGCTCCTCGGCGACGCCAAGATCCACGAGGGTGCGCCGCGCCCCACCACCCTTCACCTGGTCGCGCTGACGGCGTTGCCGCAGTCATCAGCAACTTTGAGCGCGCCAAGCAGGCCGACAAGGTCAACGAGTCGATGCCGCCCCGGAAAGAGAGCTTGGAGGTCACCGCGACCAAGGTGCGCGCCTGCGATGAGACGTGCGAGGGGGAGGCTCACGCGCGCGCCGCCGTAGTCGCGATCACTCTTCTCGTTCGGCAAAAAGTCACGCTCATGACCGCCCGCAACCGCCACTGTCCTCGCGCATGTCGCCTGTCGCTCGTTATCCCACCCCGTCCGCGCCCGCGTTGACCGCGCCACACGTGTCGCTTCTTGTTGGTTTTTCTCCCTCCCCCATTCGTCACAGGGCCGCTCACGACGCGTTCGAGTAGAAGTAGTAGTTCTCCCAGTAGGCCGTGTACTCGCGCAGGCCGCCGGCGACAAACGAGCCGAGCGGGAGCTTCTCGAGCGCGTCGGCCAGGTCGAAGATGACGGTCCTGTACGCACGGAGGCGTAAGCAGGCGTGCAGGCGGTGCACAGGCGCAAGGCGCACTTGGTCAGCGTGCCAAACAGCGGCTGGCGCAGCAAGTAGTAGAGGAAGAGCATGTTGCGCTTGCCGTACTCTTCGCGCTCGGCTGCGGTCAGGTGCACGTGCTGCGGGCTGTACATCGCGAGGCCGCGGCTGAGCGCCTCGACGGCCAGCGACAGCAGCCACGGCTTCCACGACGCTGCGCCGTACTTGGCGATCGCGATCACTGTGCGCGTGTCAGCCGCGTCGATGAGGAGCGAGCGCACGCGCACCGTAGGCGACCGGGCGCACGGCAAAGAGGATCTCGCTCAGCAGCCGCAGCTGGTCCAGGCGCAAGAGCACGTTGCCCGGGCTCGCGCCAAACACGCCCGACTGCTGGTACAGGTGCTCCTGGGCCTGGTTGGTCGGGTCGGGCTCGTCGAGCACGCCCGTGTTGGCCGCGCCGGGCACGCTCCCGGGGCGCGTGAACGGCGACGCGCGGATGGCCGCGAGCGTCGGGAAACTGCGCCCGGAGCGCTTGCCGGCCCAAACGGGCGCAGCGGCGGGCGGGACGGTGGCACCCGACGGGACGGCGTTGCGCGTGCCCTCGGGCAGCATGCTCTGCAGGTTCATGCGGCGGCGCGTAGCGTGCAGCAGCAGCAGGCGGCACACCATCCTGCTCGCGTGCACGTAAGCTCACGCACGGCCGCGATGTGCGCCACGCACTTGACCGTCTCCAGCAGCAGCACGACGCGCCACTTGTGCTGCTGCCCGACGAGCCGCACCGCGACCATCTCGACGAGCAGCTCGGCGCCCTTGTGCGCGCCCATCGTCAGCCACACGTGCGCATCCCGACGCGCGCCCGCACCTGCACGACGGTGAGCGTGTAGGCCGCGCGGCGGAACGTCTCGCTGCGCCCCAGCTGCGCCGCGACGTAGCGGTCGGGCAGCGTCTTGTACGCGTGCGGGCCGACGACGTGCGCGCGGGCGATGAGCGCGTCGTTGTAGACGGTGACGAGCCGGCTGAGCGCGTACACTGCCCACGCGCCGTCAGTTGCCCGCGCGCCGCCCACGGCGCTGGCACACACCCAGCTCGGACGCGAGCTCGGCGTCGGGCACAGAGCCTGGGTGCGTGCGTGACGGTGCGTGAGCGGGCAACGACGCACACAAGGCGCAGCGCAAAAACGCACTCGGCATCACGTAGCTCAGCGACCGCGTCGCGCTCTCGAGCGTCCCCGCCGTCGCCACGTTGCGCACGACCCACGCCTCGTACGCGACACGCAGCTGCTGCAGCACCTCCATAGGTACGTACAGGTCCGACGCAGTGAACTTGATGGTCAATTGCCTACCGCGACGTACGCAGATGGCTGCACCCGGCGGGCTCGCGGCCGAGTTCTCGCCCGAGGCGTTCGAGGGCGCGTTCGGCGACTACCAGATCCTGCGCCAGGTCGGCAAGGGCGGCTACGGCGTCGTCTAGTGCGTGGCGATGTGGCGGCGGCGGCGGGCGGGCGCGTCTCGTGTGATGTTGACGGCGATCGCGGGCGCAGCGCCGTCCGCAAGCGCTCGACGGGGCAGACGTTCGCGCTCAAGCGGCTCATCTCGGTCTTCGCGATGCCGATCGTCGGGCGGCGCGTGCTGCGCGAGATCAAGGTGCTGCGGCACCTGCGCGGGCACGAGAACGTGCGTTCGCGGCGACGGATGGCACGACGTATCAACAACAACATCGGCGCGCAGATCGTCTTCCTGCACGAGGTGCTGCGGCCCAACCACCCGCTGTACCAGGAAGTGTGCGTGCGCCCTGCCTGTGCGCGCGCCGGTGCCGCTCAAGCGCAGTGCGCAGGTACATTGTGCAGGAGTTCATGCCGAGCGACTTGAGCAAGATCATCCACTCGAAGCAGGAGCTGACTGAGGAGCACTTCCAGTACTTTCTGTACCAGGTCGCGGGCCGTGCTGTGCAGCACGCGCGCGGCGGCTCACACGGCGCACGGCCCTCAGATTCTCCGCGGGCTCAAGTTCGTCCACTCGGCTGGGATCATGCACCGCGACCTCAAGCCAAGCAACCTCCTGATCAACGAGAACTGCGACCTCAAGGCGCGCACCGGGCGCCCGCTGTCCGGACGGCGACGTGACAAACGTGCGCGCGTGCGTGCGTGCGTGCGCAGATCTGCGACTTTGGTCTGGCGCGCGGCATCGGTGAAAACGAGTTTTCACAAGGTGGCGACAGCGGCAGGCGCGCACGGGGCTCACGCTCGCCCGCACTCAGCCGCGGCGCCGTTCATGTCCGAGTACGTCGCCACGCGCTGGTACCGCGCGCCCGAGATCATGATCGCGCTGGACGCGTACACCAAAGCCGGTAGGCGTGCGCTTCGCTCCCCTAAGCAGCACGCTCACGCACGCCGCGCGCAGTCGACATGTGGTCGGTCGGCTGCATCTTTGGTGAGATGCTCTGGCGCAAGCCGCTCTTCCGCGGCAATGATTGTGCGGGCGCAAACGCGCGCATGACTGGGCTCACGCTGCACCGGCACAGACGTGCACCAGCTCAAGCTCATCCTGGCCATGCGCGGCACGCCGCCGCTGCAGTACTTTGAGCGCATCGTGTCCGAGTCGGTGCGTCGCCGGAGCGCGCGTGCTGTCGCCGCTCGTGGCTGAGTATGGCGCCGTGCAGACAAAGAACTTTCTGCGCTCACTGCCGCTCGTGCGCAAGGCGCCGCTGCGCTCGGTGTTCCCGCACGCATCCGACGTTGCGCTGGACCTGCTCGGTGCGCGCGCCTCGCGTTTTCCGGCCGCGGTAGCCAGACTGACGGTACGCAGAGCGCATGCTGGCGTGGATGCCCGAGGAGCGCGTCACCGCCGTCGACGCGCTCGCGCACCCGTTCCTCGCGCGGTACCACAACCCGGCCGAAGAGGTGCGCTCGCATGTGCGGTGCTTGCGGCGCTCACACGCGCGCGCCGAAAGCCGACATGTCCGCCGTTCGACCCGCGCTTCGAGAACGACGCCGTGAACGAGATTGCGCTGCGCGCGCTCGTGACGAAGGAGGTCGACTTTGACCGCATCCGCTGGATGCAGCTGGCCGAGCAGCGGCGCCAACTGGAGCAGGCGGACGAGCAGCGCCAGCAGGAGCTCAAGCGCACGGCCGAGGCCGAGCAGGATGCGGCACGGCGCCTCGTTGACGAGCAGCGGAGAGCCGCCGCCGCCGCCGCCGCCGCTGCCGAAGCAGCAGCAGCCGCTGCCGCCGCCGCCGCAGCAGCAGCAGCCACCGTGCCCGCTGTGGGCCAACCCCTCGAGACGACCGTGACGATCGACAGCGCCTCGGCCATGGACTTTGCGGCCGCCGGCGTGGCCGACCTCTTCTCGCCCAGCGGCATGCGGCAGTTCTCGGCGCCGTCATCCGCGTCGTGGCGCAACATGCTCAACCTCGACGCGGCCGTCGCCGCGGCCGAGCCGACCTTCGCTGCGAGTGACGCACCGGCCAAAGCGCCCGAGGACGCGTTCGCGTGGATCGCGTCGCCCAAGGCCGGTACGCAGCCCACACGTTGCCGTTCTTCGCTCACTGCGTCCGTCACGCAGACGAGATGCTCGGCCCTTCGCTCGCGATCGAGCCAAACGTACGCAGCGTCGCACCTGCGCGGTGTGGGCAACACTCACGCGGCGGCGCGCGCAGTCGGGCGGCGGCATGGACGGCGTCAACGGCGCCTTCGTCATGTGGGGCGACGCGAGCGTGGCCACGACGCTCAACAACGACCCGGACAGCGGCAGCTTCTTCCGGTCGCTCGAAAGCGAGCTGTCGGGGCTGAGACGCAACTACTAATCCTGCGCGCGTGTAGCTGCCAAGATGAAGTTCACGGCCAGCGACGGTGTCGTGCTCCACCGCCCCCTGAGCGGGTCGTACGCGAGCCCGCTGCGGCGCACGGTCCGCTGCACGCGTGCACGCGCTGTCAGCGCACACAACGGGCTGCACATGGCGAGCGCACCAGTCCGTTGCGGCTGAACAACGCGTCCAGCTCGTCCGGCCGCACGTATTTGGCGTACGTGTGGGTCCCGGGCGTGACCCAGCGCAGCAGGTGCTCGGCGGCGCCGATCGTCAGCGCGTACGCGAGCGGCGTGCGGTTGATCGTCGACACGACGACCAGGCCGCCCGGCTGCAGCGATTTTCAGCCGCACGAACGGCCGCGCCACACCCAGACGCACGCGCACGAGCTTGGCGAGCGTCGCCACAAACTGCGGCGCGTCGGCCACGTGCTCGATCACCTCGAGCGCCGTGACGACGTCGAAGCGCCTGCCCTCGGCCGCCAGGTCTTCCGCGGCGCACGCCCGGTACTCGATGCGCCCGGCGAGCGACGGATCGAGCGCCGCGTGCTGCTCTGCCACGGCGACGTTGCTGGCCGACGCGTCCACGCCCGTCACGCTCGCGCCGAGCCTGGCCGCAGCCTGCGCTCTGCTCGTTACGCGCGCTGATCGTCACGCGCTGATCGGCCGCGCACCTCGGCGACAAGCCCGCCGCCGCAGCCGACGTCGAGCAGCGCGCATCCGTGCAGCGGGCGCGCATCGCTGTCGAAGTTGGTGGTCTCGACGGAGGCGGCCGTGTCGCGCCGGGCGTCGGCAATGAAGCGCATGCGCAGCGGGTTCATCCGGTGCAGCAGCGCAAACTCGCCGGCGCGGTCCCACCACTTTGCGCTGTTGGCGCTGAACTGCCTGATCTCGGCCGCGTCGACCGTGCTGCGGCGGCGACGCGCGCTCAGCCCACCGCGCAGCCGCACGGAGAGACGCACGAGAAGCAGCGCCGAGTCAGTGGAAGCATGCCTGTACGCATCTATAAAGCATCAACTAGCGCACAATGCCCGTACAGGTGCGGGTCCCGCTGATGCGATTTTTGGCCTAGGTGCGACCGCGCGACGCGCAGCATGGCGATGGAGTGGGTGACCGCTCTCTCGCGCGAGCAGCGAGCGAGCGAGTGAGCGAGCGAGGCGGATGGGGAAGGCCAGCAGCACGCGCAACCCGACGGACAAGTTCCGTGCGTGCCGACGCTGGCCACGCATGACGCGGAATCGTGCGCTGACGCCGATGCGCGATCGCGCGACGATAGGCAAGATGATGCGCGAGCGCGAGAAGGAGAAGGCGCGTCGTCGTCGTCGTCGTCGTCGCCGTCGTCGGCCGCGATCGCGCGGGGCGCTCACGTGCGATGCGCGAGGCAGAACCGCCAGGCACGCGCGCAGGGCCGCGAGGCCGCCGCCAAGCGCAAGGACCCGCTCAAGCTGAAGGAGCAGATCGACCACTACAACCAGCTCGGTGCCTGATCGCGGCGCCACGTCGCGGACGGCGCGCGGCTGATCGCGCCCGCGGGCGGCAGAGATGGTCGGCGGCCTCGACGCCAACGGCCGCACCAAGCGCAAGGTGCTCGAGGACCAGCTGCGCTCGGTCGTCGCGGTATGTGCAAGCGACAGCTGCAGCGCAACGTGCGCCTGATCGCGAGCGCCGGCGCAGCACAAGCGCCAGCACGGCGAGGAGGTCGATTTTGAGGCGCTCAAGGCGCGCCGTGAGGCCGAGCGCGAGGCCGAGCGCGTGGCCGAGGCTCACCGGCTCGGGCTGTCGGGGCAGGCCGCCAAGGACTTCCGGCTCGGCCAGGGTCTGCTCTTCTGCCTGCTACCAACGAGGCCGCTCACGCTCGACAACGCCAGACGAGGAGCTGCCGGACCTGCCCGACGACGACGAGGAGCTGCCGGACCTGCCGGACCTGCCGGGCGACGGCGAGTCGGACGAGGAGAGCGGCGAGGGTGCGCGGCCGTGCTCGTTGTCGCTGCTTCTGACGGCAGACGACCGCAGAGAAGGACAGGGCACCGCTGCCGGCCGCGGCCGGGTCACGCGCGCCGCCGCCCCCACCGTTGCCGAACGGCCTGGTGCCGCCGCCGCCGCCGCCGATGGTGCCGCCCGGTCATCAGGGCCTGCTGCCAATGCTCGTTCCGGGCTTCCAGGCGCAGATGGGGTACGCGTACGGGCACCCGCTGCCGCCGCCGCCGCCGCCGCCGCCGCCGCCGCCGCCCGGGTTGCTGTCGTACATGGGCGGGGCGCCGCCGGGCATGATGCCGCTGACCTACGTGCCGGGTGCGACCGCTAGTGTCGCGAGCGACTCACACCTCCTCACGCTGCCACGCCGCAGGGATGATGCCGCCGCCCCCGCCGCTGCCGATGCCCATGTCGATGCCGCCACCGCCGCCGCCACCATCGCTACCAGCCGCCGCACCGCCGACCAATGCAGGCCCCGACGCGCCCGGCGAGGAGTCGGTGCGCGCCGTCCACCGCTAGCACCGCCGCTGCTGATGCGTGCGGGAAGCAGATGCCCAAGGTGGACGTGCGCAGCATGACGGGCATCTCGCTGGAGAGCGCGGTGCGCAGCGGGAGCGTCGCGCGCACTACACTCGCTGACGCCGCGCGTCGCTCTTGCAGGCCGCCATCAAGCCATCGATGCGCGTGACGTCGCTCGTGCCTTCGTCGCTGCTCAAGCGCAAGGGCGACGCTGCCACAGCCGCGCCGCCCGTCAAGCGACCGCAGCCTGTGCCAGCACCTGCGCCCGTACAGGCACCGGCGCCCGCGCCCGCACCAGCGCCTGCCCCCGCGGCGGCCAGCGTGCCCGCGAAGCCCGCCGGGCCGCCCGCCAAGTCAAACGCGAAAGACGACACGTACGACGCGTTCATGAAGGAGATGGAGGGCTTGCTGTGAGCAACTCTACCGTACGTGCATGCTGAACAACCAACAAAATCCTTAATAGAGGCCGACCTCGACCTTCTTGTTGGTGCGGATCCACTCGGGCAGCTTGGCAAACTGCGCCGGCGGCATCAGGAACACCTCAGCAAACTCCTTGTCGTCCAGATACGTCTGGCGCGACGGCCCGCGCGCGTCAGCGGCACGGGCAGCGGGCGTGCACGCCGCACCTCGAGCCGCGACACGTCCAGCCCGGGCGGCGGCGGGCGCTTGATCAGCTCCTTGTACGGAAACTTGCTCTCCTGCAGCCTGTGCCGCGCGCTGCCGTCAGCCGCACGGTGTGGCACTCGGGTGCACGCACTCAAGCAGCTCGCGCACGGCCCGCCGCTGCTGCTGCCGGTTGCGTAGCCGCGCGAGGCCGATCCAGCCGAGGAAGTGGCACGTGAACATGAGCGGCTCGGCGCCCTGCGACGGCGCACCATGAGGCGGTCCACGGACGCGGTCGAGCGGCGCGGGCCACGCACGGGCTGCACAAACAGCACGGACGACTCGTCGTTCGGGCGCCCGTCAGACGCCATGCGCTGGTAGTCGACGGCGATGCGCATGGTCATGTTGACCAGCTCCTTGTCGGCCGACGAGCCCACCCAGACCTGCGCGTCCCGTGAGTACCACCGCCGAGCAGCGCGGAAGGAGCGCACGTAGATCTCGTGAAACACGTCGAGGATGTAGACGTACTCGACCGAGAGGTCGTCCTGCGTGAACGGCGCAATGCGCTCGGCCTGCGCCCTTTAGCCACGCGGCCGGCGCCGCTCTTGTGCCGCACCGTGTACTCGCCCGTTGCGAGCGTGCACTCAAACAGCTTCGGCGTCCAGTTGCCGTCGCGCAGGTAGTCGGCGCTCGCGTAGTGCTCCTGCCCGCCGAGCGTCGCCCAGAACGCGCTCTTCTCCTTGCCCTCGTCCATCACCTCCTGCTTGCGGCCTGCCTGCGCGCGTACGCTTTGGCGGTGGTAGCGGTATGCTACGGCGCCTGCGCACCTTGATGGCCTCGGCGACGGCCAGTGCCCGCTTGCGCTCGTCGTCACGCGCACCCTTGCCGAACCAGACGTACTGCATCGCGGCCGTGTGCAGCACAAACACGTCGCGCGAGTTGAGGCCCGCCGCCGACTGCGCACGCCACCCGCTCGTCAGCGCGTGCGCATGGCACGTACGGGCACGGCGTACCAGCTCGACCTGGACCGCCACAACGTCGTGCGCGGGCGCGCCGCTGCGTGGCTTGAGGTGGAACAGCTGCACGGCGTGGTTCTCCGTGGCCTCGCCCGCCGGCCCCTGCCTCGCCGCTCAGTCGGCGCGCGTCGCGCTCGGTGTGCACGGCCGCACCTGCAGGTACACCATGCGGCCTGCAAACAGCTTGCGGAAGTGCTCATTCTCCTTAAACTGCAGCACGCGCCGCTGCACACAGCGTCAGCCCACCGCCGCACCCGGCGAGGCGCGCACACACCGAGACCGGGTCCTCGTAAAACTCCTTTGACCGGCGCTGCGTCTCGAGCATCTCCTGCATCAGCAGCATGCCGCTGCCCTTCTTGTTCTGCAGCACACGCGAATCGCAGTGAGCACGCGACACGCGCAGATCAGGCGCGCCGCACGCACGCCGTTGCACGAGTGCCCCTGCCAGCAGTACAACTGGCAGCGCTTCTTCTCCTTGTACGTCCACACGTACGAGAGCACGTACGTCTCGGCCGTGTGGAACTGGCCACCGGCGCCTGCGGGCACGGGTACGAGCTTGGACTTGTCGCTGACGATCCAGATCTGCGGCGCGGCGTATCAGCAGCTCACGCAGCGGGCGCGTACGGGCCACGCACCTCCAGCTGGCCCTTGCCGTCGTCGTACTTGTCGACCGTGACCTGCTCGTGTGTGTCGAACCAGCCCGCGTCGGCCTGCGGTGCGCGGCAACAGTCAGAACCCGCGCGACGTCCCACAGTGCGCTCCGCCCGCGCCTTCTTCTTCTTCTCGGCCGTGTCGGTGGCCGCGGCCGCGGCGAACATGGTACCGATGTCGAAGCTCTTGAGCGACTTGCGGTTGCGGGCATTGCCAGCACCCTGCGAGCGCCGCCGCAGCTCGGCCTCTTTGCCGGGCTCGGGCCAGTCGGCAAACTTGAGCCGGAATGTGAGCGCTTCCTGGCCCTCGCGCATCGTCTCAAACAGCGTCCACGCCGGGCGCTGCTTGCGGAGCGCCTGGTCGCGGACGGGTCAGGCACGCACGAGTGCGGCACCACCACCCGGCGCACCGTGATGTGCTCCTTGGCCGCGTCACGGCACGCCTTGGTTGTGCCCTTGCCCTCCCAGACGTACACCTCGGTGACCGCGTCGAGCACCATGACCGACGCTGAGCCGTACTCGATCATGCCACGCCCCAGCTCTTCGCCGCCCACGTTGGCGCGCGTCATTTGCATGGCGCCGCTCTCGCCCGCGGCAAACCTGGGCGCGATGGTGTCAGGCCGAGCGGCTTGTGCGAGCGCAGCGCGTACTTGTTGAGCACGAGCGACGCCCTGACTGCGTTCTCCACGACAATGTCGTTGCCGCCCTGCTCCTCCGACGCGATCTCGCCCTCGCCGCCGAGCGCCTCCCAGAACGCCTTGTGCACGGACGGGAGCGCGTGCGGCTCTGCGGCTGCCAGTGGGCGCGCTGCTGCCGATTCCGCAAGCGCGTCAGCTATGCGCACCGACGTAGACCACGTTCACGAGGCCCTTGCGCGTCTCGTTCTTGTAGTCGGTGCCGAACTTGGCCGCCGCGCCGCGCTCGATCTTGTTGGCGTTGCGCCCGTACCACACGAAAACTGCAGCCGACACGCCCCATCAGTCGCGCGTGCCGTTGTGCGAGCACGAGTGCGCACCGGTCTTGGGCGCGTCGAGCACAAACGCGTCGCCGTCGTTGAGCGACTTGTGCGTGCACTCGACCTGCCCCCGTGCCGTCAGAGCGCGTACGGCACGGCACACGCGCGTGCGCTCACCAGGCGCGGCCGGATCGCGCGCCGGCCCTTGATGATGTACAGCCGCGTCGTATGTGCGGGCGCGTCCGTGACAATGTCGCCGCTCTTGGTCAGCCGCGCGGCCGTCTGCGTGCTCGCGGATCAGCGCTCTCTCCGTCCGCTGCTTACCAAACGCACCGCGCCCGACTCTTCGCGCACGCGCACGCGGCTGAGGAACTCCTGCGTGAGGTCGCCGCCCGCCTGCGGCTTGCCGTACTTGACCTGGATCGCACCCCCGTCGGCCTTGCGCGCCTGCGGCTGGCGCACGAGCACATCAGCCGCGATTGCGCGCGCAGATGACGATGGCGGCACCTTGGCGCCGTCGGCATCGCCCGCCTCCTCGGTCTGCTCGGGCGCGTGCGCATCCGAAGCGGCCACGGCGTCGCGGTAGTGCACCTGCTGCATCGGCTTGCGGCGCTTGGGCCCGCTCGGCCGTGTGAGGTTGAGCTGGCGCGCGGAATCGTCAGTGCGCGGCCCGGGCGCAGGTAAGCGCGCGCACGTGTGTGAGGCCCGAGTCGCCCGCCCTGGGCAGCGGAGCCACCGGCGCGGTCAGGGCGGTCTGCGATGCGGCGGTCGGCGACGGTGCTGCACACAGTGTGCCGGTCAGATCGGCTAGACAAAGCAGCAGCAGGGTGCACCCTTGGACAGGCGCGGTGCCGGTGTGCCAAACTTGCTTAGCGCGGCAGACACCGTGTTGGCCTGCGGGCGCTCTGCCGGGACGATCGGGCTCTGCGCGCGTGCGAGTAAGCGTACGCAGGCGAGGATAGTGCAGCGCGCACAAGCTCGATCTGCGTCTGCGAACTCGTCCCCGTGGTCGAGACGGTCGTGCGCGGCGGCGGTGCTGCCGATGCCGGCGCTGCTGTGGCTGCCGACGACGCGTACGCTGTGCACCTGTCAGCACCGCACGCGCGTGCAACGAGAAAGTGCGCACCGGCGGCCCATCCGGCGATCGCGCCAGATGCGTGCGGGACGACCTGCGCAGCGCTGGAGACAACCGTCGGTACGGCAGGTAGCGGGCGCGGCACAAACGCCGCAGCTGTGCCCGCGCGACGAGGTCAGACGTGTGATCGTGCCCGCCAGAGCGCGCACCTGCAGGCTTGGCTTGCTGCGGTGGCGGCTGCGGAGCGGGCGGCTTGTCGTCGTACTCGTCCTCGTCGTCGTCCTCCTCTTCCTCTTCTTCCTCTTGCGCGGCGTTCGTAGGTGACTTGAGGTCGTTGCTGGAGACAAACTCGTAGTCGTCCTCGTCTGCGGGCACGTGCATGAGACCCACGGCCAGCGGTGCGCGCAGTTTGCCTCACACCGTCCTCCTCCTCCTCCGTCTTGATCAGGCCACCGACCAGCAGCTGCAGCGCAAAGACCCACTTGGCGCGCTGCTTCGATGTGGGCGCCTCGAGGTCGAGCGTGAATGTTGGCGTGAGGATCGAGAAGCAGCGGTTGTCGGGCAGGTCTGCAGTGGCAACGCCATCAGTGGGTCCAGCCGCTGGACACGTGCGGCGACGCACTCTTCGTGTCGCGGAAGTGCTTGCCCATGTCCTTGCCGGCGTGGATGCCGACAATGTCGCCCACGAGCACCGTGTCCTGCGACCGCTGTCAGCCGCTGTCCTCGCGCAGCGCACGTGCGTACCTTGCTGTCGTGCTTCTGGTACGGCCTGCGCCACATGAGCTTCTTGAGCTCGATGTCGCAGTACAGCTGACACTGCGCGCCCGTGTTCTTGCGCGTGCCATCGTTGTTGTGCACGCGCACGGGGAAGCCTAGGCCGCGTGCATCATCGTGAGACACGCTCTCTCGCCGGCCAGCGCGCGCGCCGCACCAAACAGCAGCTGGTGCCGCACTTTATCCTGGTCGATGTCGCCCGTGGCCATGATCTTCTCCAGCTCGTCGCCGCTCGAGTCCTGGCCGAGCTCAGGTACGTGAGCCGCACGATCGCGTGCCGGGCGCGAGGGGGGCCAGACGCACCCAGTCCTCGTCCGGCAGCACGAGCAGCTGGTCCTCGCTCGGGTCGTTCGTCAACACCAGCTTGCGGCCGCCCGGCCCCGTCGGCCCGCCGCGCACAGACCCTGCTGCCGATGCGCCGACCGCCCCGGCCGCGCGTCCTCTGCGCACAGCGTCATGCACGCGTGCGCGGTGCACGCGACGAAGCGCGCACTGCGTGCCCGGCCGCGCGGTGCCGCTCGTGACCGACGACTCGAGCCGCTCGCGCCCCTCGGCCACGATGCCCTGCAGGACGCCCTTGGCGCAGCGTCGGTGGCTCAACGAGGCGCAGGCTGCCGAGTAGGGGCGACGGCACCTCGAGGCCCGACTGGAACGTGTCGTATAGGAAGTTCGCGTAGACGCTCATCAGCACGCGCGATGCCTCGGCCTCGAGCCGGCGCCACCTGCCGCCGTCGATGAGCGCGCACGACTGCGCCAGGCTTCAGGCGCACCCGAGATGGCACGTGTCGGCGGCCGCCTTAGCGATCAAGTCGCTCGAGTACGGCGGGCACGTCGCCGTCAGCGTGTTGGCGAGCGATGCTGGTGCACCAGGCGGTGAACACTCATAGACCACGGCAGGCATGGCCGGCGCACCCTGCGCGTCGGAGCCGACAGACTTGTACTTGGAGCGCGCGGCCTCGAGCGCCTCGCTCTCGATCGCCGCGTGCGCCTTGGTGATCAGCTCGGACGCGTCCTGCTCGCGGCGGCAGGTCAGCACGACCCAAATTCGCTCCCTTCCGCCGTTTCACCTTGGCCAGCTTCTCAGCCAGCTTTTGCAGGTCCGTGTTGAGCTGGTCGAGCACGGCCTCCTGGTGCAGCTGCAGCGCACCGAGCGACTCGGTGTGATACGCGACATCGCCGAAGACTGCCGCGCCGCAGCGACTCAGCGGCCACGGAAGCTCATGCATTGCGAGCCGCACCCTTCTCCTGCTCGGGCGTGAGCGTGCGGCCGGTGCACCGAATGCGGTGCACCATGTTGTCGAGCTCGCGCTGCCGCGCCGTGTTCTGCGCCGCGCGCGGTGAGGCGAGCGCACACCGAGCGGCGCCCAGTGCACGCACGACGTATTTCAGGTCGCCGCCCGAGAAAATCGTCAGCCGGCGCGCGTCACCGCCGGGCGCCGGCAGCAGCGCACCCGTGAGAGACGGCCGAGCTGCGCGGATGCAGCCATCAGCGCACCCGCAACGCGTCTGCACACGATCGCACCCATCGAGGCGCGGTTGCGCGCACGCACGCCGTCGGGGGCGGCGGCCGACGCGGCGGCGGTCATCGCAGAGGTCGTAGGTGCGGCAGACGCCGCCGCCACAGGGTTGGCCAGGGCAGCGGCGTTGGCGGCCAGGCGCGCCTCGATCGCGCGCACGATCGCCGTGATGGCCGACTTGTTGCTCTTGCTCGACTTGGTCATAGTCGCGATGTCGTGCACGGGGATCGACAGGACGTGCACCGTCGTGTTGCTGTCGAGGCCCTCGCGGATGTACTCGAGACCGTGCGCTCCCACGCCGTTGAAGTCGTAGTCCAGCGCACGCAGGGTCTTGTTGGCCTTGAGCACGCTGGGCAGCGCGAGACGGGTGGTGAGTAAGTGCGGCCGGCGCGGGCGGGTCTAGGCGCACCGCCCGATCGTCACGCCGAGCGCGTCGCCGGCCTCGTGGCCCGTGATGTCGACCGCGACGAGCTTGCTCTTTGCCAGCTCCTCGATGATCGGGATCTGCGCGCCTTCAGCGTCAGCGGGCGGTGCACAGCGGCATACAGTGAGCATACCAGCTCTGCTCGCAGGCACGTCGCGGGGTCGCCGCGCATCGAGAGATACTTGAGCGTCGTGTTGCTGCGCAGGAACGTGCAGAAGCTGTCGACAAAGCGCTGCTGCTTCTTCGGCGCCTGCGGTACGTCGCGCGTCAGCAGTTCAATGGCTAGGCACAGGCTCGAGGCGCACAAAAAAGCAGCGGTCCACGCGCAGCTCCGTCAGGCTCGTGTTGACGGCCATGCCGCTGCCGACGACCTCGAGGCCCTGCGCGCCGAGCCGGTTGTCGCCTACGTTGAGCTTGCGGATGTTGTTTGAGATCATCGCGAAGATGACCTCGGCTGCGACGGCAGCGTGAGCGCAACGCCGAGCACGCTTCGCTGTCCCGCACCGCCGTCGGCGTCCAGCCCGATGTTGCACAGGCGCAGGTCGACGTCAAAGAGCGAGAAGTTGACAATGAGCGTGCGCAGCAGGTCCTGCAGGCTGTCGACGACGAGCGGGTTCTGCGACAGGTCGAGGATCTGCGGAGACGCCCGATCAGCGCAGCGCACCCGGCAACAGCACGGCAGGACGCGCCTGCAGCGACTGCGACGTCTTCATGAACAGCAGCAGCGACGCGCACGACTTGATGCCGTTGCGCGACAGGTCGAGGCACCGCAGCTGCGACACACAGCCGCGAGAGAGCGCGTCTGGCGGCAGTGGCTGCTCAACGGCTCATCGCAGCAGACGCGAGCAGCGCACACCGCTGATCTTGTCAAGGTTCACGCCCGTGTTGGCTAGCCCGAGCGCCTGCAGGCAGTTGGGCAGCGCGAGCCAGGCCGCGAGCGCCGACATCGCCTCGGTGTCGAACTTGTTGTCGCTCAGGTTGAGCGCGCTGAGCGAGTTGCCCGTGAACACGTTGCGGCGGAATGCGTTGAGCAGGCCGACCATCGCACGGCCCTTCCTGCGTGTGCGTGCAGACGACGCGTAAGCGTGTGCAGTACATTGCGCACAACGACGCGCACCGCGTGATGCCGAGCCGTGCGAGTCCGAGCGCTGCGGGCATGTATGGCAGCGCGGCCAGCACCTCGGCCAGCGCCTCGACGCCCGCTGCGACGCGGCATCAGCGCGCCGCGCAGGCGTGCAGGTGCGCGCGCACAGTCGCCGATCGCGTTGTCCGACACGTCCAGCCACTTGACAGACAATGAGGCGCGCGACGCACGCTCGTTCATCGCGTCGCGCAGCTGCAGGAACGTCGTGGCGGTGAGCCCCATCTGCGCGTGTGCACGCAGTGTCAGATGGCGCCAGCTGCCCGTGCAGTGCGCTTACCGATGGCGCAACGACCTTCGTGATCGCACGGTTGTAGCCGAGCAGGCCGACGAACGCCGCCTCGGCCACCTCGTCAAACGCGAGGCCTGCCACAATGCTTCAGGGTGCGAAGCGTGCAGCCTAGCCCCAGCACACGCACCGCTGTCGAGCACGGCCGGCTCGCCGTCGACGGCGTACTTGGGTTGGATCAGCTCGGCCATCTCGGTGACGGCGCCGGTGACGCTGTCGTAGCGCGCCCGCGTGAGTTGTGCTTCGTCGTTGTGCAAGTACGCGTGCACGAACGTCTTGTCCTCCAGCAGCGACGCGCCCGTGCGCATCGAGTCGACGGCGCGCTCCATCATCAGCTCGGTGAAGTACGCCTGCCGGCGCTGCATGAGTGAGCGATGAGTGCACACGCAGGCGACCGCGCACGTTGAACTTGACGGCGTGGAGCAGCGCGGCGAGGTGCGCCGAGTCCAGGTTTGGGAAGCTAGTCATGCGCAACCTTGTGACGCTCTGCGGCGATCGATCAGCGATGACTCGTCGCACGCTCTGCAGCCGCGTGGCGCACTTGCGCGTGCAGCAGTTCAAAGATGTCGGCAAAGTCCTCGCGCGGCGAGATGAAGCCCGGGATGAAGTGGCACGCGGCGCTGTACGCCTCCATCACGCCGCCGCAGACGAGCAGCCGCTGCGATGGCGGGACCTGGATCGCGGCCGATCTGCAAGCACGCGCTGTCAGTTCGGCTGTAGTAGCGGGCATGCTGGCGCTCTCACCGCGAGTCTGGGATGAGAATTTGGAACGGGCACTCGCGCGCGGTCGGGAAGCTGTCTGCCCAAGCGCGCACGACCGCGCCCGCGATCTCGTCGCCTACGGCCGTGCTCTGTGACTGCGCATGGTTCGAGAACGTGGCCGGCACGGCCGAGATGGTCGCGCTGATGGTGATCTGGCGGGTGGGGCGCGCGTCTGCGTCACGCGTCCGGAGCCGAGCGAGCGCGCGGCCGACGCCACCTCGGTCGGCCTGGTCGTGACGAGGCTCATGAGCTCGAGCAGGTGGATCGTAAACATCAGCTTCTCACGCGCGGTTAACTTGTGCCGGTTGTGGCGCGGAGCACGGCCACGCCACCTTTTCATTGTGCACGAAGAGTAGCCCATACGCATCCACCACGGCCAGCACCTCGACCATCTTGGGCGCCTTGCGCCACTGCACGGCCACGACGTCTGCGAATAGCACACGCGCGCCACGCGCCGCGCTCAGCCGCTGCACAACGGCGTCTGCGCATCACCACGCCGTCAGCGATCACCCGCGAATCGCAGCCCGCCACACCGCAGCGCTCGCGCGCAAACGCCTCGTCCGGCGGCGGCGCGAAGGCCTCGAGCGAGCGCAAGATCGACGGTCGTCGCGCATCCATCCTGGGCGAAGTGTGTGCGTCACAGTGGTGAGGTTGCGTGACGACGTGCTGTGCCGATCGACCTTGTTGCGCGCATGCCGCCGTGCCACTACGAGACGCTCGGCGTGGCGCCGACGGCGTCGCCCGAGGACGTGCGCAGCGCGTATCGTGCGCTGGCGCAGCGATGGGTGTGTGCAAGACGCGCGACTGGCTGTGCGGCTGGCGATGATGGCGTACGCGCAGCATCCCGATCGCGCCGACGGCGACGCCGTGCGGTTCAAGCGCATCAGCGAGGCATACGCGATCCTGTCCAACAGTGCGCGCCCCCCTCCGCTGCCGCCGGGTTGCGCGGATCGCCGTGTTGAGTGCACCGTGCGCGGCAGATGCGGACCGCGCAAGGTACGACGCGACGCTGCGCGTGACGGCGAACACGAGCCGCGGCTACAACCCGTACACGTCGGCGTACTCGGGCTTCAACAGCGCGTCGGCGCACTACCGCAACCACTACCAGTGCGCCGAGCTGCCTCGTGGGCACACGTGATGTGCTGACGATCAGCGTGCGCGCGCACAGGTTCCACGACGCAGGCGACGGTATCCACGGCAGCCTGCGCTACTCGACCAGCTGGGGCGCGACGGCGCGCGTGCTGCTGATCTCTGGCGTGGGCTGCGCCGTGCTGATGCTGCTCTTCCTCATGCCCGAGGACAAGGTTCCGCCGCCGCCCATCCCGCCCGTCGCGGCCGCGCGGACCGCGTCGGCGCAGGCGTCGTTCGATCGGCGGCGCGCCTCGCCCGCGGCTGCTGCGCGCGACGCGCCTCCGATCGAGCGACGACACACGTCTTCGGCCGTGCCGGCGGGTGCACGGGAGGTGCCGCAGCCACGCGCGCTCAAGCGCGGCGAGTACTTTACGCCGTGGGAGCTGGTGCCGTCGGTCGACCGCGGGCTGGACGAGGTTGTCGTAGATCTCGGTGCCGCACGGCGCGCTGCAAGAGCGAGCGACACAGGCGGGGCGAGCGTGGCGATGGAGGCAGGCGGGCCGAGCGTGGCGATGGAGGCGAGTGCAGCATTGCCATCGCCGAGCACAGCAGGCTAAACAGATGCAGCTGCGCAGCAGACACACATGTAGACAGATGCATCATTGCACGATGGCCAGCAGCGCTTCTGACAGCCGCGCCGCGCCGCCGCTCGGCACGGTCAGGTGCAGCAGCACGGCCGGCGTGAGCTGTGCCGCGTGCAGCGTCAGCGTGCTGGCCGCGTCCAGACGCGTCGACGGCGGCGCCATCAGCACAAAGTCGCTGTGCGCGCGCATGTCAGCGCATCAGGAAACGCATGGCACACTCGACGCACCAGCTGGGGTCGCTCAGGCACTGGCGCACAAACGTGAAGACGTCCTGAACGGTCTCACGCGACGCAAAGCGGCCCTGCAGGGTGTACCCGTCCGGCAGACGCACGCGGATGCACGCGACGGGCGACGGCGCGCTCGCGTTCTTCTGCACGTCGCGCTCGCGCATCTCGCGCGTTCGCAGCGTCGCCTCAAGCTCGGCCCTGCTCGCACCCGTCAGTCTGCTGCTACGCCACGGGCACGAACGCACTTGGCACGCCGCGCCTTGATGTCATACATGGCCTCCTCGCGCGTGAGCTGGTAGAACGAGTCCGGCAGATCCGCGAACGTGTTGACGGACCCGGCAGACGGCGCAAACACCTGCAGCGCCTGCTCAGCGCCACCGCTGATCGCAAAGCGTCCGTACGCACGTGCACGTCGCGGTTGAACTCGGGCTCGCGCATGAGCAGCTCGCGCGCGCGCTCAAGCTTGGCCGCGTCGAAGCCCGCGGGCAGGACCAGGAACGCCTCGGTCGCGCCGCCCTCGTCCTGGCTGGCCTGCGTCTCGGCGAAGCCGACAAACTTGAGCAGCGCTGCCGTCGCGAACGCGTCAAGCCACCGTGCGAACAGAGGGCGAAGAGGCGCGCACCGCGTGCACCGGGCACGGGCGCGACCTTGTCGACAAAGACGGCGTTACCGAGGCGGATGCGGCGGTACTTGTCGTCGTCGGCATGCGTGAGCGCGTTCTCGAGGTACTTGAGCAGCACTTTCACGCAGCCCTGCCGTGCACAAGCGCGCGTTCAGATGTGCGGATGGGCGGCACGTGCGCGCGCGCGCACATCGATGGCCGCGTCGTCCACGTCGGTCGCAGGGAAGCGCAGCTTGTGAACGGCGGCGGCGAGCGGCTCGGCCGGCAGCGTCTGCGCATATGTCGCCTCTGCTCTCTTCTGCTGCTGCGGCGGCGGCCGACTCAGAGGTGGCTGCGCGGGCTGTGCGGGCGAAGACGTGGCCGCGCTGTGGTCGCTAAGAGCGCCACGTGATCAGTCACGGCTTCCACGCCACCCGCCGCCACGCACCGCGCGCCACCGCTCTCGCTTGTGCTCGCTGTCCGCTTGCGCCCGCCCGCCGGCGCCTGCTTCTTCTCAAAACGCTCGAGCGCCGCCTGCCCCGCGCGGCTCGCGCCGGCCAATTGCTGCGGCGGCTGCGCGGCGCCGGGTGGGGCGGGCGGGCGCGGCTGCGGCTGGTCGAGTCGCCTGCCCTCGTCGGCGCCTTGCAGCACGCACGCCTCAGCGCCAAACGACGCGCAGCACGACGCGCAGCACGACGCGCAGCACGACGCACCAACGAAGCGATCACCTGTGAAGAGCTTGCGCACTGCGTCGAACATATTTATCGTAAATTTGATAAGTGGCGTCAGAGACTCGGCCGCTGATGATTTGTAACAGTGGAAGTGTGACAAGCGGCCACGTCTGTCACATGGCTGCGTTGGAGGCGCCAAGCGCATTCGAAGCCTTCCCGTACGCGGCGCCGTACGCGATCCAGGTCGTGTGCTCTGCGTCGTGTGCGTCGCTCTGGCTCATGATGGATGGATGCCGCGTAGATCGCGCTGATGAGGGCCGTGTACGAGGCCATCGAGACGCGCAAGGTCGCCGTGCTCGAGAGCCCGACCGGCACCGTGCGCCGATTGCGCTGTGGCGCCACATCGCGGCTCTGATCGCGTGGGCCGCAGGGCAAGTCGCTCAGCCTGCTGTGCAGCGCCGTGCAGTGGCTGCTGGACAACGCGCGGCGACCGGCAGCGCCAGCGGCAGACGCGGGCAACGGCGATGATCCGGACTGGATGCGCGCGTTCGTGCCCAAAGACGACGGCGCGACGCCCACCGTGGCGCTGCTGCCGCCGCCGCTTGGCCCGCCACCGCCGGCGCCGTCGCTGCCCGAGCGCGTTCGTGCGATGATTGCGGTGCACGCGCCTGCTGACAGGTTGCGCAGTCGATGAAACGCGCTCGCGTCGAGACGGCAGCGGGCGACGACGACGGCGCTGCGGGCGACGACGAAGAGTTCCTGCTCGACGAGGTCGACGAGGACAACAGCAGCAGCCTGAACAGCGCAGTGCTGGCGGCGGACGGTGCGCTTGATGGGTGGGAGCAGCCATCTGCTCACGCCGGCGTCGCGGCAGAGGACGACGCGCCGCACGTGCAGAAGATCTACTACTGCAGCCGCACGCACTCGCAGCTGGCGCAGTTCCTGGGCGAGCTCAAGCGCACGCGCTTCGCGGCCGAGATCGCTGTCGTGTCGCTCGGCTCGCGCAAGAAGTGCGTCTTGCATGCACTTGGAGACGCGGCTGACGCGCGGCTCGCGAGCCAGCCTGTGCGTCAACGACAGTGTCAACAAGCTGAACCGCTCGGCGACGCGCGTGAACGAGATCTGCGTCGACATGCAGACCAAGGTGCGCCTGTGTGTGTCGCGTCATGCTGGCGGCAACCGAGTGATGCGCAGAGCGCCACGTCCAAGCATCGCTGCCCGTACATCGACAAGACGCGCCAGCCGCCGCTAGTCTACGCGCTGCGCACGGCACCGGTGCGGCCGCGACGTAGCACGCAGCACGTGCGCTCACGGCGATGCAGGCCGACGTCGAGGAGGCTGCTGCGCTTGGCCGCCGCCACGGGTCGTGTCCGTACTACGCGACGCGTGCATCGGTGCCAGTGGCGCAGCTGGTGACGCTGCCGTGCGTGCTGCGCAGTCACATTGTTGTGCTGGGAGCGCGGCTGAGACGCACGGCGCAGCTACCAGATGCTGCTGCACCGGCGCACGCGCGAGTCGCTCGGCATCAAGCTTGACGAGCAAGTTGTCGTCATCGACGAGGCGCACAACCTCATCGACACCGTGTGCCCATGCACAACGCCTGCGCTGCCGTCACCAACACGCGCACACAACCGCGCAGGTCGCCGAGCTGTACAGCGCGACGCTCACCCTGCCGCAGGCGGACGAGGCGCTGACGCACCTGCGGCGCTACATCCAGCGGTACCGCGCGCGGCTGCTGTCGGCCAACCTGGTGCGCACAGCGTGCGTGTCTGTGTGCGCAGCTGACGCGAACGCTGTCGGGCAGGTGTCGCTCAAGATGCTCGAGCGGCTGCTGGGCGCGTTCGTGACGCGCATGCAGGCGCGGGCAAAGGCGGCACCAGGTTCGTCGGGCGATCAGGTGGTGACTCTGGCCGACTTCTGGACCGGCTTCTCGTCGAATGTGGACACGATCAACCTGTTCAAGGCTCGCGCCCGCTGCCCTGCGCTGCTGCCATTGGCTGACACCAGCGGCGGCGCTCAGATGTGCCGCTTCCTCGATGAGAGCAAGCTCGCGCGCAAGCTGCACGGCTTTGTCGAGCACGCAGACGGGCGCGGCGTGGCCATGCACACTGGCGCCGACGAACACGACGGCGTGCGCCCGACGTCGCCGATGCACGCGGTCGAGGCGTTCCTGACGGCACTGACCAACAGGTGTGCGCGCCCGCTGCCATGCGCAAGGCTGATGTGGGCGTGTGCGCGCACAGCGACCAGGACGGGCGCGTGATGATCCAGGGCGACCTCATGCGCTTCATCCTGCTCAACCCGGCGCGCGCGTTCGAGGACGTCGTGAGCCGCGCCCGCGCGGTGCTGCTCCTCGGCGGCACGATGAAGCCCCTGAGCGAGTTCCGCAACCTACTCTTCCCCAAGGCGCGCGCATTCCGCCTTGCAGTGGCCCTGGCCTCACGCGTGCGCCACAAAGGTGCCCAGCGACCGCTTCACGGCCTTCGAGTGTGGCCACGTCGTGCCGCCGACGTCGGTCATGTGCCTCGCCGTCGATGCGGGGCCCAGCGGCCACGGCCTTGAGGTTCGCCGCATAGCTGGACCGTCTGCTGCTGACCGCGCAAGCCGCGAAGCTCGTGCTCGAGCGCCGCGGCGACGTGCGCCTGATGGACGAGGTCGGCGAGAGCCTCGTGCAGCTGGCGCAGCGCATCCCCGGTGCGCTGCAGCGTGCCACCCAGCTTCACGCGCTCGCTCATGCCTGTGCGCAGACGGTCTCATCGTGTTCTTCCAGAAGTTTGACTACGTCGAGCAGCTGTGCGAGCGCTGGCGCGCGACTGGCCTGTACGGGCGGCTGCAGGCGGTCAAGCATGTGCGTGCGACGTCCATGATCGCGCCCGCCCTGACTGCGCCGCCAGATCTACGTTGAGCCTCGCACGACCGCGGCGGTCGAGTCGACGCTAGCGGCGTACGCCGAGAGCATCGTTGCGTCCGTCTCGGCTGTGCAAGATCTCGTGCTCACTGCGATGCGCACAGGAGACGGCGCGCGGTGCAATGCTGCTGTGCGTGGTCAACGGCAAGATGAGCGAGGGCATCAACTTCAAGGACCGAATGGGGCGCGGCGTTGTGGTCGTGGGCCTGCCGTACGCCAACCGCTTCGCGTCGGCGCTGCGCGCCAAGATCGACTTTCTCAACTGGCTGCGGCCTCAGCAGGTGCGCGTATGACGGGCGGTGCCGCGCGCTGACGACGGTACACGTTGACCGCAGGGCGACGAGTACTACGAGAACCTGTGCATGAAGGCCGTGAACCAGTCGATCGGTGCGTGTCGCGCGCAGGTGCGCAGGGCCGCGCACTTCTCACACGCTTGCGCACATGTGCAGGCCGCGCGATCCGCCACAGGGACGACTACGCCGTGATCGTGCTGTTGGACCGCCGCTTCAGCCACAAGCGCGCGCGGCTGCCGGGCTGGATCGCCGAGTCGTTCGCGGCGGGCGTGCCGTTCGCGGACGTGCTTGCGCGCATCGACGGCTTCTTCGCGCGTCGCGCCAGCTAGAGGAAACGTGAGCTTTGTGCCTGTGCTGTACAGAGGTCACCGCCGCGATAGGGCCATGGCGCAGATGGAGCCAACGAGGAAGGTCGCCGAGCCCACGATGTACAGCGCGGCCGCGCCCTCGTCGTCGATGCCGCTGTCGTACAGCACGCCGCCGACGATGAACAGCAGCGACCCGGCCGCGTACAGCGCGAGCGTGACGAGCGTGAGGATGACGGTGTTGTGCCGCCCGGCGTCTGCGCGCGATCAGTGATCATCAGTCGTCGGCGCGCCAATCGCGCGCGCGGCGCACTGGGCACGGTCGGCGCCTCGACGGGCGCCGTGGTCGAGGGCCAGAGCAGCTGCACGACGGCGATGGCGGCGCCGAGGACGTAGCAGCCGCAGCCGTAGCTGAAGATGGCCGTACCCGTGAGCAGCGCGGGCGGGTCGAGCGCGGCGAAGGCGGGAAGGAACACGACCGATCCAAGCACAAACAGCGCGCTGCCGAGCGCGAACAGCGCGCTGACGACGAGCGCCTCGGTCGTGCCGGCGAGGCGCGGCAGCGACGACGGTGGCGCCGGCGCTTTGGGCGCGATCGGGCTCGCGTTGACGCCGCTGCTGTCGCGGATGAGCGCGTCGGCCGCGCCCTCGTTCGCGTCGCCCTCGTCGTCGTCGTCGCGCTGCAGATGGCCCGACGGCGCGCCGCCCGCAGTCGATGCGCCGCCGCCCGCCACCCAGCGCCGCCGCAGCGCCGCGAGGAGGTCCATCAGCGCCGCGGCGAGGAAGGCGAGGGAACCGGCGACATAGAGCAGCTTGCCGGCCTCGGCCACGCCCGCGGGCAGCGCCGGCAGGATGCACGCCGACGCCGTCATGAAGAAGCACGAGCCGACCGCGTAGAGCGCAGCCGAGACGGACGCCGACATGTGTATGCGCAGCACTTTGTGCCTTGACTATTGACGCTACTTATCTGCTGTTTCGCCCTCCGGCGGTCTGGCCAGACACCAGGGAGAGAGTTGTCCTTTATTCTTCGGCATGGCTCCCAGCCATCCGGGTCGTTCCACACACAGAGAAAACTGGAAGGAGTAGTTCCGAACC
>CALSCO010000410.1:0-16188 GCA_943704415.1 Parvularia atlantis | reverse complement strand
GGACGTCAACGCTGCGCGCAACATCGCCTACCTGTGGAAGTGCTACATGGCCGGCCTTGAGCGACCCGCCGCCTTCCGCCGCGGCAACTGAGGTCTGTCTGGCGCGCCGGCATGCCCAGCGATCGCGCGCTCAGGCTGACCATTCGTGCAGCCTTCCCTCACTCACAAGATCACCGGCAAGGCACACATTGCACACCGTGTCCGACCCGGATCGGGCTCCGAACTAGGGCCTATACCCCGAAGCAATGGTGCGCTCCTTTTGAAACACGGACAGGTACTGACTCCTTTCCTGTGGATGTTGAATGAACGTGAATGAACTGAACGTTGTTTCTCATCCATTTTGTACTCAGGGGTACACAACGCCACTAAAACGTGCGCTTCGTGGGCTCACTAGCGCTCTCGCCCGCGGCGACGGTCGCGTAAGAGTCCACGCTCGGTGTGAAGCGCACGGGCGCTGCGCCAGGCGCACTGGCAGATGGCAGGGTGCCCGAAGCTGCCGCGCCAAGCCCGAGACCCTCGCGCCCGGTCCATCGTCCGCGGCCGCGACCGCCGCCGCCTCGTCGCCCTCCGTGCCGCCCGTGCTGTAGCAGGCCCGCGCGGCGAGCGTGGAACTGCGGGTGGCGCATCGCCAGCTCGAGCAGCTCGGGCGGGACGTACTGGCCGGCGTTCTCAAAGTTGCGCACGAGGTCGCCGGCGAAACGGTCGTCGCGCGGCGTGACGATCGTGAACGCGGAGCCCTTCTGCCCGGCGCGCCCCGTGCGACCTGCACGGCGTGCGGTGAGCGGTCCACGCAGCCGTCGAACACTGGGGCTACACACCGATTCGGTGCACATGCGAGTCGATGTCCCTCGCCGTGTCGTAGTTGATCACGGTGCGCACCTCGGGGATGTCGAGCCCGCGCGCGGCCACGTCGGTGGCGATGAGCACAAGCAGCTTGCCCTGCACCGGTACGCGTCTCAGCACACACACACACACACACACACACACGGCGCAGCCCACCGCCCATGCACGCGCCTTCTTGAAGTCGCGCATCACCCGGTCGCGCTCGTGCTGCTGCATCTCGCCGTGCAGCGTCCCGCCTGGCATGTGCCTGGCGTCAGCCGCACCGCACATGCGCACATGCGCACGCGGCGCACGCACACTCGTAGTCGTTGGCGCGCAGGTTCTTGGCCAGCTCGTCGACCTGGCCGATGCGCGACACGAAGATGATAATCTGGCCGTCGATCATGAGCCCCGGCAGCTTGTGCAGCAGCTGTGGCGCACATTGCGCCGTCAGCCGGGCTGCAGCGCGCGTCGGCGAGCGCGAGCGCACCCAGGGCCACTTTTGCGCGTCGGCGTCGAGCACGATGGCGATCTGTGTGATGTCCGTGTTGGCCTCGCCCACGTTGCCGATGTTGATCCGCACGCTCATGTTGAGCATGTCTTCGCGAGGCCGCGCATCAACACACTGCCCGGCACACGCACGCGCGCAGGCGCACCGTCGCACAGGCGCTCGACCCTCCGGTTGAACGTTGCCGAAAACATGAGCGTCTGGCGGTCGGGCCGGATCGAATTGACGATCGAGCGCACCTGCATGCGCTTGCTTGAGCGCCACACACAATGTGGCGCACGCGCGCGAACGCACCTGCGGCTCGAAGCCAAGGTCAAACATGCGATCGGCCTCGTCGAGCACGCAGAACGACGCGCGGCGAAAGTTGGTTGCCTACGCCGCGTTCAACACCCCGCACCAGACACGGGCAACGCAAGTGTGTTGGCGCACCCGCATCTTGACCATGTCAATGAACCGCCCCGGCGTTGCAACGACGATCTCGGGCAACGCCTTGAGCTCCTTGCGCTGCTCCATCTTGGGAACGCCGCCGTAGATGCAGGCGACCTGTGTCGCGGGCGCACGACATCGTCACCACCACCGCAGCAACGCGCGCACAGCGGACTCGTACCCTGAGGCTGTACGCCTTAGCGAACTTCTTGGCCTCCTGGTGAATCTGCACACACAGCTCGCGCGTCGGCGCCAGCACGAGCCCGATCGGCCCGTCACCGTCGTCCAGCTCGGGCTGGTCCATGATGTGCACGATCATCGGCAGCAGGTACGCTGCGCGCGAAGCGAGCTCAGCGGCGCAGACAGGGTATGCGCGGCGCACCGGCCGTCTTGCCCGAGCCGGTCTTGGCCACGCCGATGATGTCGCGGCCGCTGAGCGCCACGGGGATGGCCTGCGCAAACCTGTAAGCGGTGCAGCACCAGCGCACACGCGCACGCACCTGCTTCTGGATTGGCGTGGGCTCGGTGTACCCGTGCACGGCGATGACCTTGAGCAGCGCCTCGTCAAAGCCAAACTGGCGAAAGGTGAGGCACGGGCGCGGCACGTTGGGCCCGTACACGCGCATGTCGAGCTTGCGGCGCAGCTGGCCGACCTTGTGCGCACGGGATGGGCGTCTCAGCCGCCCCTCCAACGCAGCCGTGGGGCGCACCTCCTCTGCGCTCATCGCGGCGATCTCGGCCGGTTCCTCGTAAAACACCTTGTTGAGCTCGATGTAGTCGTTCAGCGTGTGGTCGACCGGCGCCAGCGGCTCGACGTCCTTGCGCACACTGTCCGTGAGCGCCGACCGAGGAGCGCAGCACGTTGCCAGCGCACCTGGCGCACGCGCGTGGGCTCGTTGCTGGCCGCATGCGCATCGGCGGCGCGTGCAGCAGCGTACACCTCCTCGTCCGAGTCGACGTCGTCCTGCACACGCAGTCAGCCCCTGCACAACGCACGCGCGCGGGGCGCACCCGTCCATCGGTGGCCGGTGCGTCGGCCGTGGCGGCGCCCAGCTCGACGCCCTTGGCCTTCATCAGGTTGACGTACTTCTCGAGCTCGTCCTCCTCCTCGATGTCGTCACGCACGCCGCGCTGGCCGGATGGCGCGGGCGCCGGTGCGCGCTTGACCTGGGTGGGCCCGCGGGTCAGCGCATCGCGAAATGCGCGCGAGATCCGCAACGCGCGCCTCGGCCTCGTTCGCGCGCATGAACGCCTCGAGCTCGTCCTCGCCGTCCTCCCCGCCATCGTCCTCGGTGCGTGGCCTCGCCGGCGCCGGCGCGGCGTCGTCGTCCTCCGCCGCGTCGGCAAACTCGTCAAGCGTGTCGAGGCGGCGCTTACGGATCATCGTCGCCAAATAAATAGCTAACGTGATGCGCACACCGCGCCAACGCGCCGCCGTCGTCGCGCTCGCGTGCCTGCTGGCCGTGCTCGTGCTCGTGTGCCCCGGATGCCGCGACCGGCGCCCCGATGCTCCGGCCGCGCTGGACCTGCAATTGGTCGCCAGAGCGACTCGGAGTTCCCAGGCCGCATCGTGGCCATCGCCCCCACGAGTGCCCACGTTCCCGACCCGAGGCCGCTGGGTGCGCGTCGACAACGATACGTTTGCCAGCAGTGTCGTGCCTGCGATCGACCGGTACCTCGCCGGATGTGCTCGAGCCGGCGTGACGACGATACACCCGTGCACGCGCAACACAATCGACCGCGCGATGCGCTGGCGCTGGAACGGCCCGGACACGCTCGAGGCGGCGGGCGCGACGGTGGCGGACGTCGTGCGTGAGTGCCTGGGCGGGCAGGCGATCGGCTTTGTGGGCGACTCGATGACGACGCAGACCGTGCAGGCGCTGCTGTGCAAGCTCGCGAGCGAGTCCGGGCTGACGGTGAGCAAGGTGACGGCGCCGGAGCATCTCGACGGCTGGAGCGTGACGCTCGACGCGGACGGCAACGCCACCGCCCCGCTCATGATCTACCAGACCGTGCCGCACTTGAACACCGTTACGCCGCTGCGTCTCGGCCGCCCGGTCGCCACTGCCCTTGTCTCTGGCATGCTCGACGTGGAGGTGGACTTTTCAGGGCTGGCGAAGCCTCTAGAGCAGCTGCTGCGCGTGCGCAACCTGAGCTTCCTCAACATCAACACTGGCGCGTGGCTCACCTCGAGCGCCTTGTACGACAAGGCTGTTCCGGAACAGGAGCGGGTGGCCAGGGGCAACATCACCCAGCCGTACCGCGACGAGATGCACCGGCGCGTGCTCAACGTAACCGCGCACCACCTGGCCGCGCACTTTGCCGAGCGCGCGGCGCAAGGCTGGCGCAACCCGGCTGTCGTCTACCGCAACATCGCCGTGCACCACTCGCTCAGGACCAACAAGACCAACCCCATGTCTGGCGGGTACCAGGAGCCGTGCCCAGACACGACGCCGGACCCAGACTTCCACGCGGAGACGTACATCAGCGGCGTCACGTACAAGCGCTGGTCTGACGCCGCGCGCGAGGTGTTTGGCGAGGCCCAGGGCCTGGACGCGGTGCTGCTCGACGCTGAGCTGGTGTCGCGCGAGCGCCGTGACGCCCACCCGTACCAGATCTCGCCGTTCAACATCGACTGCCGCCACTACTGCCTGCCGGGCGTACCCGACGCCTGGAACGACGCGATGCTGCGGCTGATCTGGGATAGATGTACTTAGCCTAAGAAAAATAATATGACGTACGTACAACGCGTTTGACTGTTTTTTTGTTTTTTGCTCGCGCGTCGATGTCGGACGTGGCCGCGTCGCCCCTGCACCCAGCGGCGCTCGCGCACCTGCTGGCGCAGCGCGGGCTCAAGGCGTCGGACGACGCGCAGCAGTGGCTGCGCTTGCTGTTCGTGGAGGTCCGGTCGCGTGGCCGACAACAACTAGCACTCATCCCCGCCGCCAGGGCTTCCACAAGGTCGTGCGGGCGGCGCGCAGCGCGCGGGCGACGGAGCCCGCGACCAGTGCGCCCGTGGCTGTTGTCGACGCGGCTGTCGCGGCGCTGCTGCCGCCGCAGTCACCGCTGGCGGGCGCGGCCGGGGCGGCCGCGCGCGACGCTGTGGCGCGCAGCGGCGACGACCTGCTCTCGTGCGTGGCGTCGCGTGCGCGCGTGTGTTGAACTGACAGTGCTGCGCAGGCCGCCTGGCGATCTCGTCGTGCCGCCGGGCAGGACACGCGCCGCGCTGGTTGAGGGCGGCGGCGCGTCCCCGTGGAGCGATGCACCTGTGCCGGCTGTGCAGGTGCGTCTGGCTGCCTTGCCGCTGCGCCACTCACTGCGACACCACGTGCAGGAGGCCGCCGTGGCCATCTCGGCGGCATTGCAGAGCCTGTACGACGCGTTCCTTGTTGCGGTGGCTGCTGCGGTTGTCGCGGCCCCTGCGGGCGCATCGACCGCAACGCCGCCGCAGACGGTGCGGTGCATCCTTTGATGGGTGCGTGCAGCGTCTGACGGAACCGCGCGCGCGCAGGACGCGAGCCCGCTCGCTGCGGCCGCGGCCGGCGTGGACGTGCGTGACAGCCACATCTCGAGCGCGATCGACGCGCGGCCCGAGCTCGCTGCGCTGTTCCAGTCGCGCGCGGCCGACAAGGCGTGCCGCGGTTGCACGCTGTGCGCACGGCTGACGCCACTTGGGTGCGCGTAGAAGCACGCCATCCTCAAGGTCAATATCGTCCGCCAGGACGCCAACAACGTGCTCAAGACGGTCAAGGTCGACCTGGGCGCGCCCGTGCGCAACGTGATCGACTACCTGCGCGGTGCGCTTGGCGCGTGTGCGGCCGGACGAACGCACACGCTCATGCTGCTGCGCACAGGCAAGTGGCTCAATGCGCGGCCGGACGACCGCTTCTGCCTGTTCCTGCCGACGGACGAGACGGACGAGAGCGAGGGCTACTTCCTGGACCCACAGCGCACGTGGCACTCGTACCCGGCCGTGAACGAGGTGCGTGCACACGCAAGCGCGGCTGCGCAATCGCGCTGAGCACGGTTGCGAAACGGCAGAGCACCGTGATCGAGTTTCACAAGCTCAACCGCTCGCTCACCGTGTTTGTCGACGATAAGCGCTCGGTCGTGGTCGAGATCGAGGAGACGTACCCGATCGAGCAGATCGTGCGCCTCGTGACGAGTAAAATTGGTGCGCGCCTCCTGCGCGGCTGCGCACCGCGCCATCTCACAGCACGGCGCGTGCGTGCGTGGCGTTTCCAGGCATCCAGGACCCGAGCCGCTACGGCCTGCTGCTGCTCGGTGCGTGCCCCGCCCAATCAGCACCGCGGCGCGCCTCACGCACGCACAGGCCCGCAGCAGGAGGTGCGCCAGCGCCGCGAGGAGCTCGAGGGCGTGCACTCGTCCGTAGCCGCGAGTGCGGCGGGGCCGTCGGCCAGTTCGTCGGTGCGCCCTTGCTGTTGGTGATCCCGCGCCCACTGCCTCACCGCCACGCCAACGCAGACGCTCGCCATGCCGACGATAAGCCTCTCAGCCGGCTCGATGCCGACGGCAGGGTGCGCGCGTTTGCGCGCGAGTTGGTTGGCATTGCTCACACGGTGCCTCTCGTTATGCGCAAGCGAGGTGCCCGTGTCGGGGGCCGCTGGCACACAAAGCGCCGGCATGCACCGGCAGCGCAGCGTGCGCCGCCCCGTCAGCCAGATGTTTGTCAACGTCGGCGACGGTGCAAACGCGGGCTGCCGGCGACGCGTGCTGCGCACTGACCCACAGCTCCAGGCATCGCGCGGACGCGGCGCGCCGTGAACGACGTCCCGGCCATGACTGGCCCGCAGCCCTTCAAGGCTTCGCGCGCCAACATCGTGATGGACGAGATCGAGTTTGTGCAGACCAAAGGTAGTGCGAGCCGCGCATGCTCTCGGCGTCAACTGCCACCAGCATGCGCACATAGACCAGACCGAGTGGCTGCGGCCGCAGCAGACGCTGCGCGGGATCGACTTTGACCGCCACGACTCACTGCTGCTCGTCCGTCTCGAGAAGATCCTCGGCTTCGAGGAGCGGTGCGCGTCACTGCAAGCAAGGGTGTGCCGGCTGATCATGTGCATGCGCGCCCGCAGGCTGCTCGAGAACCCGCTCAAGCTTTGCGAAGAGCTGCTCGAGAATGCTGAGGAGCTGCTGCAGGGCCTGCACCGCGTCGAGGGCGACCTGGACGCGTTTCTGGCGTCGCGTGCGTGCGCGCGCACCGAGCTCGCTTCGTGGCTCATGCGCCTTTTGCCAGGCACGCCCGATGCGTGGGTTAGTCCGTGTGACTACCGCGCGACGCGGCAGGGTGAGCTGACGCTGAGCAAGGGTGGCGTGGGGGCTGCGCCCGTTTTCCCTGTGCTGATGCGCGGGCAGGCGATGTGGTCGATGTCGTGCTGCGCGACGGTATGCGGTGGCAAGGCGTGGTGAGCGGTGTCGTGGGCTGGCTTGAGCCGTCGGCCGTCACGCAATGGGCGCAGTGGCAATCGCTGCAGGAGGTGAGACGCGTGCGTACGCGCATGCGCTCGTCTGACGAGAAGAGTGCATGCGCAGTCGCTCAACGCCACTATGAGCACAGCCAGCGGCCGCGCAGAGGGCGCCAGTCACGCGAGCAGCGCGACGTCTGCGGGCATCGCGCTCATCCGCAAGGCGACGCTGTCGCGCAAGTGCGTCGCTCCGCTTGCCTGTGCCCACGCGCGCGCGCGCGCGCGCTGACGGGCTGTGCAGGACGGCAGTGGACCGCAACGACTCGGGCTCAGGGTCGGACCGCGAAGTGTCGTTTGCCGCGTCGTCGGTGTCGCTGCCGGACCTGACGAAGGAGCGCGGTGCGTTACCAGGCAGCAATGCGCGGGCTGTTGTGCGCTGAGGCTGCGACGGCAGCCGGCTCGATCGCGTTGGTGCCGCCGGCAATGCGCTCGGGCCTGGGCAGCGAGAGCCGCATCAGCATGCAGGGCTACCTGCTCAAGAAGGGCCGCACGTTTGACCAGTGGAAGCGCAAGTACTACGTGCTGCGCAGCCACTGTTTCTGGTACTACGCGACCGAGCGGGTGTGTGCGCGCGCGCTTGGTCGTGCAGAGTGCTGACGCTCCCCGATCGCAGGACGAGAAGCTGCTGGGCCAGTTTTCGGTGCTGGGCGCGGACGTGGCCGTGGTCAACAAGCACAAGGGCCGCACGTTTGTGTTTTCGGTGCGCGACACGGCCGTGCGTGCGCGTGCGCGTGCCGTGCCGCTCATTCGGGTGCGGCGCGCGGCGGCAGGTGCTGTGCAACGGCGTGCTGCGGTACCTCTCCGCGCCGTCTCAGGAGGACCTGACCCGCTGGGTGGCAGCGCTTAAGCACGAGGTCCAGCGCGACTAGGCACGAGACCATGTGTTCACGTGAAGCGCACAAGAACGCTCACTTGCGCTTTTTGGCCTGCGACTTGGTCTTCTCGAGGTTTGGTGCCGACAGCTTGACCGCGGCCTTCATCTGCTGGATCATCTCTGTCTCGGGCACGGCCTTGACGAGGTCCTGCGCGCAGCACACAACACGCGTCAGCACAAACAACGAACGCGCGCGGAAATGAGCGCACCTTCTCGCGCTGTGTGATCTCTGCAGTGTGCACGAACTGCGCCACGGCCATCTTGGCGGCTGCGCGCGGCACGCGCATGGTCGGCTCAAGCGACGAGCGCACGTGCGCGCACCCTTGCCCTTGCGCTGCGTGCCGGGCGTGAGCTTGATGCGGTACTTGTACCCGTTCAGGGCGCTGTAGGGCGCGCAGACGGGGATCTGCGGCTCACATCAGGCGGTCTGCACGCGCGCAAAACGGACAACTCGCACTGCGAAGAGCAGCACGTCGTGAGCGAGCGGCATGCCAGTGAGCGCGTCGATCTCCGACAGCTGGCTCTGCAGAGCACGGCTTCAGTCAGCTTGAGCACACGGCGATGCGCAGCCGCGCGCGCGCGCACCAGCTCCTCCTCCTCCAGTAGCGTGATCTTCTCCTCGGCCATGATCCGCCGCAGCTCCTCGCGCTCGGCCTTGGCCAGCGTCTCGTCGTTGAGCTTCTTCTCGAGCTCGGCGTCATCGTCCGCACCCTCACCTGCAGTCCGTGAGGCTTGCGCCAGGGATGCAATGTGCGCGCGCGATACGGACGCACCACCAGCATCACCGGCGTCCGCAGCAGGCACCTTGCCCTTAGGCGGCTTCTTCTGGCCGCGCTGCATCCTGGGTGGCGCACTCTTCTTGCTCGGCGGGGGCGGCGGCGGCGCCTTCTTAGCGGGCTGGTGACACGCGTAAGCTCAGCACATAGCCACACGAGCGCACCGCGAGGATCTTCATCGCCAGCTCGCGGTCCTCGTCGTCCTGCTCGCCGTACTTGTCCTTCATCTTCTTGAGCTTGCCGCGCTTTCCTCGCGGCGCCTGCTGCTGCTGCTGCTCGCGCGTGCAAAAGCGTGAGTTGTGTGCGGTGAGGTGGCGGCCCGGCGCACCTGTGGCTTGCTCTTGGGTGCTGGCGGTGCTACGGTCGGGCGTTTCGCGGGTGCTGCCGAGGGTACTGCGGCCAGCGGCTGTTGCACGGGTGTTACGCGCGCGACTGGGCACGCACAATGGGTGCACGCGCACTTTGGCCTTGATCGTTGCGAGAACGGCGGGCATCACGTCCGTGTCTGGATACTCGAACGCGGCCTCGACCTCTGCGGGCCTGGTCTCTGCGGGCTCGGCCTCTGCGGGCTCGGCCTCTGCGGGCTCGGTGTCTGCGGGCTCGCCGTCGTCCTCGTCGCTGTCGGACGCGTCCTCGTCGGCCGCGGCCGGTGCTGCGGGAGCAAAGAGCTCGGCGTTGCGCGCGGCCTCGTCGCGCTCGGCCTGGGCCTGCATCTCGCGCACGTTGCGCTCGGCCGCCTGCTCCGCCGCCTCAAGCGCCGCGTCGTCGTCGTCGTCGCCACCGTGACCGCCGTCGCTGTCTGCGTCCTTGATCTCGACGTCCTCGCCGTCGTCGTCACCACCTCCACCGCCGGCGGCCGCAGGACCGGCCGACTCTGCCACGCTCTGCGTGCACGCGCATACATGTCAGCAACGGCACTGCGCTCGGCGGTGTGCTGACCTCAACATCGTACTTGCTACTCGCGGCGTCCTGCTCCGACTCTGTGACCTCGCCGCGCGGTCTGCACCGTGCCTGTCGTCAGCCCGCTGCAGTTGTACCAGAAAAAAAGAATGCATGACGTGCGCACCGTCGCTCGTTGAGATGGTTGGCTACCGACGCCTCGTCCACCTTGAACAAAAGACCAAAGCCTAACACAAGTTGCACCGGTGGCAGGAAGTTTTTCTGCGCCGCCACCGCACAAATGCGCCTGTGTGAGTCCCAGCGAGCGGCCACGAACGGCGAGCGCACCTTGCCGCGGATCATGAAAGAGCCCGTCGTGAGGTACTCGCCCGTCGGCGCGGTCTTGGACACCTGTCGTGCGCACGCGCACACGAGCGCGGTCAGCCGCAGCCATCGTTTCCGCCTGCGGCACCTGGTGATGCTCGACCCAATACGCGCCCAGGACGACCTTGGAGTCCCACGCGGACGACTGACACACGGCCATCGCGCTGCGTGTTGGTCGTGCGCGTCAGCGACTGACTGCTTGACGAGGACTGCAGCACTCACCCGGCCTGGGCAAGCGTCGACGGCGGCACGGGCGCCCCGGTCGGGTTCTTGATGATGACGGACGACGCGCCGTGGATGTCGGCATGCACGTACAGGTCGCCTGTGCGCACACGCGCTCTCAGGACCGACGGTGTACGTGCCGGCTGCGCACCCTTGCGCATGTAACGCTTGACCAGGAGCTCGTTCTGCTGCATGTCGCGGCCGGCGACAACGACAAAATTCTCGGACGAGATGAACCAGAGGAACTTTTCGAACCAGAACGGCTTGCGCAGGCGCGTGATGGTCGACGTGACCTGGGTGCACGGCGTCACGCACGCCGTCGAGCCGTGCGCTCACGTGCGCTCGCGTGCCTTGACGTGCTGCACCTCGTGCATGATCTTGCGCTCCGCGTTCTTCATCGCCTGCGGATCGAGGGCGTCAGCGGCGAGACGAGCCGGCCTGCACGCAAGCACGACGCGCCTTCTCGGACGCGGCGATCGTGCGCTCCTGCTTGGTCGCGTTGGCCCGCTTGAGGTTGTAGTAGGCGCGCGCGTTGGCGAACGCAGACAGGTCCAGGTTGACGTCGACCACGTGCTGTGCGTCAACGTGAGCGAGCGCACGGACGGCAGCATGCCGGGGCGCGTGCCTTGCGCGGCGGCTGCGGCTCGGGGCGTTCGCTGTCGGACTCGTCCGAGTCGTCGTAGTCGGGCTCGGCAGGCTCGCTGCGTCGGCGCGTGCGCGGGTTGGCCACAATTGGACCACGGCCGGCGCAGCAAGCGCACCTGAGCGAGAGCGTGATCTGGTTGGTTTCGAGCTTGAGCCGGTCGATGACGAGCGCGACCGGGTTGCCCTTGGCCTTCTCCTCCTTGACGAGCTCCTTCATCTCCTTCCACGGCGTGCCCTGCGCGAGCATGCTGCGCACGACCATGATCGCCTCATCGACCTGCCGCACGCACACTCAGCACAGTGCGCTGGCACGCACAGCCACAAGCAGGCAGGCCGCACCCGCTGCAGATTCGCCTCGATCAGCTGCGCCTTCTCGACGTTGGTAAACTGCGCCTCGCTCAGCTGCTCGACACGCTTCTCGTGCTCGTCACGCATGAACGCGATCTTCTTGATCGCTTGCGCCTCCTGCGAGCACGCCGAGCCTTAGACGCCACCAGCAGCGAGCACCCCGCCGCGTGCCTGCTGCGCGGTCTTGAGCTCGATCTTCTGCGACTCCATGCGCGAGAAAAACTCGTCCACGGCCTTGTCGAACGACTTTTGCGGCAGGCACTGCTTGGCGGCAAACTGCGCCGGCACAAACGCCCAAAACTCTTCGAATCTGCACCGCGGGTCAGCAACAGCGCGGTCGAGTGTGGGCGCACATCAGCGATGCTGTTGCGTCTGCCGGCGCGCCCTCGACGACAACAGCAGCCGCGGCAGCTGGCCTGGCTGCTTCGTGCGCAAAGATGTAGCCCTGCGCGACGTCAGCAGGCGCGAGCATGCTCGACCGGGCGCACCGACTGGACGGTCGTTGTCGCGGCCGCGATGAGCGCGTCCATCGCGACGAACGCAGTGACCAGAGCGGCGAACGCCTCGCCTGTGGCGTATGAGCGCCCGCGCGGGCGGGACGTTCCGCGCACCATCGAGCGGCAGGCTCGCGGTCTTGTCCCCGGGCTTGAGCCCCGCGGTCAGGATGGCGTGCTCGGTCATGACGGCGCCGTACTCTGCGTGCATGTCAGCAGTCAGCGCGCGCGGTACGTCACGCAACAGCGCGGGCTACGCCACCGAGCGCCGTGAGCGACTTTTTGAGCGCGTCACCCGCGTCGGCCCGCTGCAGCAGGTCGCGCAGCCTCGCATGGGCGATCGGCGCAGGCGCCTCGGTGGCTTGGGCAACGTCGTAGGTCTCGCGCACGGCGAAGCGCGTCTCCTCGTTGGGCTGGACGACGCGCAGGAGCGACATGATGCTGTACTGGTGGTCGGTGAGGATGATGTTGCCCTGCTCGTGGCTGTCAGCGCTCGATCGATCGCGGCGCAACATGCGCACAAACGTACAGCCGCGTAAAACTCGACAAAGAGATAGAACCCGCCCTCGGCACCGGTAAAGTCAAACTGAACGATGCGGTCGTAGCCGAGCTGGCGCACGTCCATCAGGCGGCGCGTGCGGATGTGCTTGCGCAGCTGCGGATTGCGTCAGCGCGATTTGCGCAGCAGCGGCGCCGCACCCGCGCACCTTCATCGCAAAGCCCGACGGGATGTTGTTCTTGTCGCGGAAGAACTCGGTCGTGTGCATGCGCGTGCCTGACTCGACCAGCACAAACACCTTTTCCTCGTTGCGCGCAAACTTGAGGATGTACGTCCTGGCGTTGACGTCGTAGACGTTGACGAGGCGCATGCCGACGCAGCTGCGTGCGTGCGTGCGAGCGCACGCGCGTGCGAGCGTGTCAGGCGAGGCCGATCGGGCCGTCTGTGCGGGCGCACCGCTGGCGCAGCTCCGTGGCGCAGCAGCGCACGTCGAGTGGCGCAAACCGCTGCTTCATCAGACGGACGACGGATTCGCGGGCATGCTGGGAAGTGATATGGCCTGGCGCGGCGCGGGCACACCGTTGCTGAGCGAGACCAACCGCCGGGACCGCTTGTTGTGCGCGGGCGTGGTCTGTCGGCCGCGCGCCGTGCGTCGTTCGCGGCTCGCGCACTCGGGTGAACGCGCCGTCCGTTTTTTTATTTATTTTATTTTATTCTCCGGACGTGCGACTCAACCGCCGCCGCTCGTGCACATGCAGGATGTCAACGTCGCTGCGGCGCGGACCCTCGACCGTGTCGGGCCCGCCCCTGCTGGCCCTCCCGCTGGCGTCGCAGGGACTGCTGCGGCCGCGTGTCACCAGCGGCGGCGGCACCAGCGGTGGCGGCACCAGCGGCGGCACGTCTTTGCCGCCGTCGCCGGGCCCCAGCCCGACCGCGCGAGACTCAGCGATGACGTTTGCGGTGCGCCGGGTGCCTGGTTGTGGTGCCACGCCGGATGCGCCCGACCGCCGCGCTGCACACAGCGTGACCCGCCGAGCCGCATCACGTCGGTGGCCCACGCAGATCCGGCCGAGGCCTTTGACGCGAGCCCGCACTTCCGCGCCAAGCTCGACGTGCGCGCGCCGTTGCCGCCGCTGCCGTCGCGAGCCCGGGCCTGACACGTCCCCACGCAGGAGCTGGACCAGAGCACGAGCCGCTTCGCCGAGGCGATGAAGCGCGTCAGCACGCTGGCCAAGCGCGCGACCGATGCCGAGCGCGGTGCGTGGCTGCTCGCGGCGTCGGCGGTGTCGGCTGACGCAACGGCCACCAGCGGCCCAGGCGGCGCAGCAGGAGCTCACGGACGAGCTCGTCAACCTGATCAACGTTGACGGCGCGGGCGTGGCGCTCGAGGCCGACGCGTACTTTGGTGCGCTCATGTGGGGCGTCTGCTCGTTTGGCCGTTGACGCGCCCGGCGCAGTCACGACCATGTCGGCCATTGGCCAGGTCCTGAACGAGGAGCAGCGACAGCGCGCGACGGTCGTGCGTCAGCTGGGCGAGCTCATCCAGCAGAGCGCGGCGCACTTTGTCGCGGTCGAGCACCACGCGCTCGAGGTGCGTGCGCTCGGGTGCACTGCGGCGCGCTCACGCACGACGCAGGACAAGAAGCACCAGTTTCTCAAGGCCAGCGACGAGTACGAAAGCGAGGTCGCCAAGTACTGTGCGCTCACACGCAAATCCAGCCGCAGCAAGGAGACCGAGGTGCGCGCCCCGATCGCTGCCGCTGTCGCACCGCATGCGCTTAAACCGCGGCCGCGCACGCGCACGGACAGCTCATCCAGTTGCTGCGCGTCGCCAAGCGCAACGTTCACCAGGCGGCCGTCGCGTACTGCGAGGCGCTCAACGACACGCACTCGAGCAAGAAGCAGTTTTTCCTGGAGAAGGTCATCGGCCTCATGACGGCGCTGGAGCGGTACCACGCCGCCTCGTCTGCGGCCTTTGGGAACCACAAGAGCAAGCTTGGCGACGTGGAAAAGCAGCTGCTGATGGTGCGCTCGTTCGCTCGCGTGCACCACGGCGCCACTGACCCGGAGCGTGCGCACGCACATCGCAGTTTCGCCAGCAGTTTTACGCCCAGCGGCGCGACCTCGTCGCCTACCGGCAGGACCTCGTTGACGTGCGTGCCGTGTTGACGTGTGCGCGTGCCGCGTGAAGAGGACTGAGACAGCGCGTGGCATGTGCAGGCCGGCGCGCAACGCTTTGAGGACCAGTTTGCGGCGTCGTCGCCGATGCTGCTGCGGCGCGCTCGCTCGCACTCGTCGTTCAACGACGGCCGCACGTCGCAGGAGGCCATGTCCAAGTGTGTGCGGCCCCGTGTGCGCGCCCGCTCGGCTGACCCGTGTGCGCAGCGTGAGCTCGAGCGTGCCCTCGATCGCCACATCAACGACCGCCACGAGCGCGCTCTCTGCCGCCGCCGAGCGCGAGATGTCGATCTTTGAGGCGCTCGACTCGACCTACGAGGACGGTGCGCGCTGACCGCGAGCGACCCTTGATCTGACGCGTTCGGGCGGCAGTCGCGGCGCCGTCGGTGGCGTCGTCAGACGACAGCTCTGCGTTCACGGCGGTCATGGCCGCGGCCGGCACGCTCCCGCTCGAGGGCCGTAGCGGCTTCCTCTTCAAGCGCAGCAGCGGGGCGCGCAAGCAGTGGAACCGGTGCGCGCGCTCCGGCTTGAGCGCCAGCCGGGACTGACGGCGCGACAACACACCCAGGCGCTGGTTCGAGGTCAACCTGGCCAACATGCGCCTGGACTACTTTTCGCCCAAGACGGTGCGCCATCCTAGCGGCATTGGGAGCGCGGCTGCTGACACGTTTGTGAGCAGGATGAGGACCAGCCGACAGTGGCGGTGTACCTCAAGGACGCGGTGCTGCGTGCGGCCGACATCACGGAGGAGCGTCGCTTCGTCTTCCAGGTGGTCTCGGGCGGCATGTGCGTTGTGCCGGCGAGCGCAGCCCGGAGGGGCGTTGCGTGCTCATGTCTGCTGCAGCCAATACTACCTGCAGGCCGAGAGCGAGGTCGAGTACTACCAGTGGATCCAGACCATCGCCAACGTCATCGCCTACGCCAGCCAGCCCGCGCTGGGCGCCGCCAGCAGCGCCCCCGCACCGTTCAACGGCATCGGCCCGCGCTCGCCCGCTCAGGAACTGCGCAAAGTGATGGTTCGGAGCGTCGGCAGCCTGTCGAGCCTGGATGTGCCCGAGGATGTGCGTTGCGCGTGGTCGCCGGCTGTCTCGCTCATGCGTGTGCGCAGTCGTTGCGCACGTCGACTGATACGGCGCTCGATCCGCTGCTGGTCAAGTCGAGCGAGGTGCTACTGCGCAAGGAACGCGGCCTGACCGAGAGCCCCAAGAAGCAAACCTTCCGGACCATCTCGAAAGCCGGTGCGCGCACGAGTGCCGGCCGCTGTTTGCTGCGCCTGACCGTGCGGCGCACGACAGCGCTCAAGAGCATCCTTGAGGCGACGGGCGGCGGGAGCGACAGCAGCAGCAGTAGCGAGGCCGGCGGCTCGGACAGCGCTTGGAAGCCGATCGTCATCTCGCTGGCCAAGGACGGCCGTCTGTCGCTCTTCGACTACGAGAAGGTGCGGCGGCCGCTGGTGCGCGGCATAAGGCTGACACGACCCGGCAGCGCGTGTCGAGCACAAACCCCGCGCGCGGCAAGACCACGCGCACGTCCGCCACCAAGGCCATTGTGTCGATCGACCTCACGGCGCTCGGGCGCTACGCCGTCCAGCTCGTGCACGAGTCCATCTCGGGCCGCCGCAACAGGTGCCGCGTGCATTGCCCCCCC
>CALSCO010000406.1:0-11695 GCA_943704415.1 Parvularia atlantis | reverse complement strand
GAGAGAGAGAGAGAGAGAGAGAGAGAGAGAGAGAGAGAGAGAGAGAGAGAGAGAGAGAGAAAGTGCTGACGCGCACGTGCCTGCCACACCGGCATCACCCACCACACTCAAGACCACTCAGCCCGACTAGACGGGCGCATCGGGCGGGAGCGGGCGGTAGCGGTGCTGCGGCAGAACGTTCTTGGTGCTGAAGTAGAGCCCGCACGCGTTGCACAGCGTCTGCGACCGGGTGTCAGCGGCTGCGCACAGCTCCCATCAAGAACGCACGTGCGCGCCGGCCGGGCCGCGACGCAGGATCGGCGTCTCGCGCGCAGACACGCCGCAGTGCAGGCACCGCCACGTGTCCACGTCGACCATGCGGAACTCGCGGTTGAACTCGCGCGCGGGCGGCGGCGGCGACGGCGCGGCGACCGACGCGGCCAGCTGGTCCGGCGCCCACGCGCCCGGGTCGCTGAACGCGCTCGTCATCGCGTCGCTCATGCCCACTGCCACCACACCAGCGCGACGATCAGCACCTTGCCGCAATGCGAGCAGACGTAGCGCACTGTGCAGCCGCTCCATCGACAGCTCCTCCATCTGGCTCCCGCGCTTCTTGCGCCCGCGTTGCGGCCCCGAGAAGATGCTAAAGTCGTCGCCCGCGCGCTTGCGCCGGCGCACGGCGCGCTCGCGGTCCTCCGAGATCTTGTCGAGCTCCTGGTCCGACAGCACCGTCAGGCGCGGCGTCCACTCCTCGGCCTCGGACGCGTCGCGCAGCGTCTGCGACACCGGCTCGGCGGCTGTTTTGTGGTGTGAGTGGTCGGGCAGACAACCGCACCAAACGCACAGATCCAGTTGGAGTACATCTTGCGCCGGTGCACCATCAGCTGCTCGTGGATCGAGTGCGCGATGTCGGCCACAAACTCGCCGCCGACGCCTGTCGCACGCAAGCTCAGCCCACAGTCACACAGCACACCAAACGAACCGAGATCGGCCGCCAGGATGCGCGCAAAGGCCTCGGGCGTCAGCTCGGTTTGGCCGAGGTCCCACTCAAAGCGATCCTCCAGGCGCACGTTGCCCACGAGCACGTCGAGCTCGATCGTGACCGAGGGCGTGTCCTCCGTCTCCTCGATCGAGCGCGCCATCGACACAAGCCCCTGCTGGCTCTCGAGTTGCGCGTTGATCGACGAGCTGATGGCGTGGATGAACTGCGCTGGCGGGAGCGACAGGTCCTCGCACACGATCGCCGCGAACTTTTCGGGCGTGCACACGGGGTCTGCGCCGCTGTTGTGTGAGTGCTTTCGAGGATGCGGCTTGCACGGGGCGCGCACCGAGGATGTTCCAGAGGAAGCTGTCGCGCAGCTTGTGCTGGTCAAAGTCGAGTTCGACGCGGATCGGCACGAGGAACTCGACGTTGTCGCGCAGCTGCGCCAGCTCCTCCTTGCCGCTGCGTTCGCACTCGCTTGGTCAGCAACGCGGCGGGCGACGATCAGCCGCGCACAGCTGCAGATGCTCCGTCTTGCGGAAGCGCTGCCGGTGCGGCACGCCAAACGCCATCTCCTCGTCAAACTCGTCGCCCTCGTCGTCCCTTTTGGCGCCGCTGTGAGCAGCCAGCAGCGCCACAGCGGATGCGCACGGCACCGGTACGTCTTGCGCCCGCTGCGCGTCACGTTCGCCTTGGACACGATCGGGTTGCCCGTGAATGTCGTCTGGCGCTCGTCCGTCACGACAAACTGCGACTTTTCGCCCGTCTTGGTCACTGCGCCGCGCCGCTTGCGCGCTCAGCCTGCTTCTGCGCGCGCATCGGCGAGGCGGCAAACCTCGCCCGCCCACGCGCCGCCGCAGCCGCAGCGCCGGGGCGCCCAGCGGGCGGCTCGACAGCTTCACGCCCTGGCCCATCGCGTGCGTGTACGACGCCTCGGGCGGCGGCATCTGCTGCGGTTCGCGCGTGAGGCAAGACGCAGAGACGGCGCCTCATCCCCCCCCGCCATCACCGCTGCCTGTCTGCAGACGCGCGCGCACCGGTATGGCCGCTGACTGACACGGCGAGTTTCGAATCTGTTTCAGCCACCCGGGCCGCCGTGATGGCGCCACACGCCGGCCGCGCGCGCGCCTCGCCACCGCGGGCCACCGCGGCGCCCGTGGCGCAGCAGCTGCCGCCGGCGCTCGCCGTGGCGCACGCGCAGCTCGGCGTGTTCCGCCTCGACCCGTTCCCGAGCGCGGCGGCCCTCGCGGTGCTCGGCGGCGACGACGCGGCGCTGCGCGGGCTGGTGGCGGCCGGCGCGGTGCGACTCGTGGCCGGGAAGGACGCGCGCTACACGCTCAGGCAGCTGGTGGCGCCGGGCGAGGTGCCACCCGCGGCCGTGCTGCGCTTCTGCACGTTCTACGCGCGCGCGCTCGGGGCGGCGTCCGAGGCGATGCTGCGCGGCAGCCGCGACGCGCCGACGCGCTTCCTCCAAGACAACCGCGCGCAAGTGCGCCGCCTGCTGTTTGCGGCCGAGATGCCGCTGCCGCCGGCCGCCGTGCCGCTGCTCGTCGAGCATCTGTGGGAGCTGCCGCGCGTGCGCACCGCCGGCTTCGGCGACCTGCTGTGGCGCGAGGGATCGGCCGCGCAGATGCAGGAGCGCATCCTCGCCGCGCTCGCCACGCCGGCCGGCAAGGCGCTGCCAGACTGCGCGCTGCTCGCGCTGTGGGCCAATCTGGACAAGAAGGTGGCGGTGCTCAAGGTCGCACTGCTGCCGACTGCGCCCCACTCAACCGCGCGACCAGGTGATGAAGAAGACCGGGCCGGCGCAGACGCGCGTGGGCCGCCTCGTGTGCGCAAGCATTGTGCTCAAGTGCTCGAGTGACGTAGACCAGGTCAAGGCCGCCGTCGACATCGTGCGCGCCGAGTTTGGCCCGCGGCACCTGCGCACAGCGTCCGCGCTGCTCGACGAGGCCCTGCTATGCTGCGTGACCGAGGCGTTCGAGCGCGCGGTCACCCCGTTCCGCGAGGCGCTGCCGATCCTGCGCGAGCAGCTGTTCCTGCGCCACTCGTGCATCCGCCTCACGACGCGCCGCCTCGCCGACATTCTGCGCAAGATCGGCAACTACCGCGGCGCGCTCGAGCTGTACGAGCAGCGCGTGCGCGAGCTCGGCGACGAGACCCGCGGCGAGGGCGTCGAGCTGCTGACCGAGATGGCGCTCACGCTCGACAGCCTGGGCGAGTACGAGCGCGCGCTCGAGGTGCTCCGCCGCCAGGCGCAGCTGGACGTGCTCGACGCAAACACCAAGCCTGAGCCCGCCGCTGCCGCTGCCGCTGCTGCGCCGGCGGTGGACAATACGGTCGTGCCGGACGATGAGGCCAGCGTGGCGGCGGACGACAAGGACGAGGGCTGGGAGGACGCCGCGAGCGCCGACGAGACGACCGAGCGCGAGGCGCTGCTCGAGATGATGACCGACAAGGACGTGGTGCGCAACTACGCGCCCGTGAGCATGCTACCGATCGACCGCGTGCCCGTCGACCCGAGCCGCTGGGGCGTGGCCGACCTGCGCGACCGGACGAGGAGCGAGCGCGTGCCCCGCGCGATCCTCCCGCCCGACGTGCGCCTGCGGCTCGCCCTCGGCCACGCCTTTGGTAGCCGCCCGTGCCCGGAGGCCGAGCAGGATGCGCTCGAGCCTCGCTCGCGGACGTGGCGCGCGGCCGACCACCTTCGCTGGGTGCTCGACTGGTGCACGCGCAACCTCGAGCCGGACGCGTTTGAGACGGCGATGCTGCGCCACCGCTACATGCGCTCGAGCCTGATGCTGCCGCCGCCCCTGACCGAGGTCCTGCGCCAGGCGTGGGTCAACGCCGAGCGCGAGCAGCACGACCATGCGCGCGCGTTCCTGCGCTCGGCGTGCAAGTACGGCTTCGAGACGTCGTCCGAGGGCAGCGAGGCGCACCACAAGCTCGCGTGCGGCGAGTACGTCGAGAACGCAGCGGAGCGGAACCACGAGCTGCGCGCCCTGGCCATCTCACGTGTCGTGCACGGCGAGCGCTGCGTGCACACGTCGCGCCTCACGCGCTTCGTGAGCCACTTTGCCCGCAGCGACCTGGCCAAGGTCGAGCACTGCAAGCGCGCACTGCGCATCCTGCGGTGCCTGCCGCCGTCCGAGGGCGTGGACGAGGAGCTGGTCGAGGGCCTTGAGCAGCTGATGCTGCTGCAGATGGAGCACGACAAGCAGGCCGTCGCCGCGGCCGAGCGCGAGCTGCGCGTCGTCGAGAGCCGCCAGCGCATGCGCGAGCGCGGCAAGCGCACGCTCTTTGCCCTCGGCGGCAGCACCGACAAGCTCAACGTTCACTAGAGACGGGGGTTAGTCGCTGTGCCTCTTGTGCTTCTTGTGCTTGTGGTCCTTATGCTTCTTGCGCTTCTTGTGCTTCTTGCGCTCGGAGCGGTCGTCCTCGTCTGAGCCGTCGACCGGCGAGCGCGATCGCCTGCGTGCCGGTGGTGACGGCCGACGTTGCGAAGGCGCAGGTGAGGGCGAAGGCGAACGTGAGCGACGTGCTGGTGACGGCCGACGCGTGGGCGAAGGAGAGCGAGGTCGTTCCCGACCAAGCGACGGTGCACGGCCAGGCGCAGGCGAACGAGCATCGTCCACACGGCGCTCGGGATCGCTGTCGCGGTCCGAGAAGCTGCGCGCCCAGCGGCTCAGCACCGAGCACACGCGCGGCACGGCGATCGCACCGCTCCTCGAGCGCCTCGAGCCGCCGACGCGCGGCGCGGTGCTCGGCGTACCACAGGCTCTCGTTGGTCGCGTCGGCGCTGCGGACCATGTTGAGCAGGAAGCGCTTATTGACGGTGGCGACGGGCGCGCGCCGCACGCTGCGGGCGACGCGCTCAGCCCCGATGCGCGCGCCACACGACGAGCAGCAGCAGCCGCCGCACCGCCCCGTCGGCGTCACGAGCGCGCCCGGCCCGAGCGCGTCGTAGCGGCGGCGGTTCTCGCGCGCTTCGGCCGCCAGCATCGCGATCACCTGCCGGTCGAGCTCGGCCGGGTCGTCCGACAGCGCCTGGCCCTGCCGGCGCCCGTCAGCGAGGTAGCCGCATCGACGGGCGTGTTCGTGCCTTGCTGCCGAGTGCGGCCTTCACGAGCGACGTGACCACGGACGGCTTTGGCGCAGCCATCGCAGTCAATCTATGCGTCAAAGCCATCGCCCTCACTGACCCCGGCGGCCGCTGCGGCCGCGCCCCCTGGGCCGCCCGCCGTGCCCACGCCCAGCCCGACGCCCTTGGAGATGACGAACGAGCGCACCTGGGAGGTGTCGCCGAGCTGTGCGTCCGGGTCAGTCGGCCGTGCTGCTGCGCGAGCGGGCGCACCTGGTTGTAGTACACGATCGCGCCCACGACGACGACCGACACGAAGAACAGAAACAGCAGTAGCCTCGGCACGTTGAGCACGAGGTCGCCCTGGCCGTTGATGTGCCTGGCACGGACGCGGGTGAGATGCGCCGGATGGGCGCGAGGTGTGCGCACCAGAACGACATCTGCAGCAGGCGCGTGAAGAAGCCCTTGCGGTGCTTGTACTTGTGCAGCTCCTCGTCCGCGTCGTCCGAGCTGGGACAGAGGTCAGCTGAGGCCGCAGTGCCACCGACATGCGCACATGGTCGTGCTCGAGACGCCGCCGACGCCCTGCTGCACGTACGCTGCGGCCGTGGCCATCGCCGCCGACTGCTGTTTCCTCGACAGCACGGCCTGCCCAGCGATCGCTGCGCGTCCACATAAGCCGAGCGGAGGGTGCGCTCGAGGCAGCACGCACATGGCCCGGCGCTGACAGTGGCCGACTTCTTGCCGTCGCCGTGCGCACCCTCACCGCCGCCCCCAGCCACTGGCCTCGCCTCAAACGCGCCGCTGCCGTTTGCCACGACGTCCTGGCGCGCTGAGGTCAGCGACGGACCGGACGAGAGAGCGGAGCGCGCACCTGGATGCCGAGGATGGGCTTGGCCCAGGGCGACGTGCGCAGCGCAAGGCGCACGCCCATGGCCACGGGCGACGCCGAGTTCTCGGGCGGAATGATGGGCACCTGAGTCGAACGTGAGCACCATTGCCCAGGGCACATCGACGGGCGCGCATCGACGCACCCCGCACTTGGGGCAGGCAAAGCCCGACGGTGCCGTGTGCTCCGGCAGCGACGCGGCGTAGCCGTCGAGGCACGCGCGGTGGTACAGGTCTGCCGCCCGCCCCTCCGCTCAGCACCACCGCAAAGACACCAGAGCGACGCACCGAGGCACGTCAGCCGCACAACGTCGCCCGTCGCCAGCGAGCCGCGGCACAGCGCGCACGAGCTGTCGTAGTCGCTGTCCTGCAGCCACTGCAGGTACGACTTGACCACGCACTGCACGCGACACGGCACACGGCGCACGGCTCAGACGAGAGAGGCAAACGGTCGAGCACGAAGGACGCACGCGCGGATGCGTCGCCACGATGCACTTCTCGCACACGTTCGTCTTGTGCTCGAAGCAGAACAGGTTCGTCACCACGCGGCACTTGCACAGACCCATCGCGTCGTGGGCGGGGCGGGGCGGGGCGGTGCCTGACAGGCGCCGCGAGTGAGCAGGCGGCGACTGAGGCGCGACGTGGCGCGGCCATGCCTGTGGGTGACGCGCGAGGCGCTGCAAAGCAGGTAAAGCTTGAGGTGGAACTGGGGCGTAGGCATGCATGGGCTTTGAGTTAGCCACTCGAGACCAACGAGCTCGCCCGAGTCGTTCTTGTCGGGCACGGCACGGAGAGGAAGCGGCGAAAGGGACAGGGGGGCACCGCTCGCGCGCGTGCGATCAGCTGGCGACGCGCGCCCTTGTGCTTGTGCTTCATCACGGTGTGCTGCTGACTGTGCTGTGCAGATCGTCCAGCCGGTTGTCGCGCGTGAGGCCACCACGCCGTGACCGCTGCTGGTGCTCGCTGCTCTCGCTGGCCACCGAGATGTGCAACATGGCCTGATCGCCGCCAGCGGCGGAAGTTGTGCAGCTGCGGCAGGAAGCCGCCGCCGCCAGCTCACTGCACTCGTTGTGTCTGCGCGTCCTCGCTCAGAACAAATCCACGGCCCTCACTGCCATCCCAAGCGCGTGCGGCGGTGGCGTTCTACGAGTTGATGAGGCCGAGGATCATCCTGTGCGTGCGTGTGCGCCATCAACATTCGTCCCGCCCATCCGCGCGACGGCGCACCGGTAGAGGTAGTAGAAGAAGCAGAGCAGGTAGAAGGCGAGCTTGACGAAGCCCTCCTGCTCTTTTTGGTGCACAGCGACGATGATGTTGGTCGGGTCGTACATATGCTTGTCCTTGTAGATCCTGCGCGGATGCGCGGCACATTGCGAGTGCGGGTTGTGAGCGCAGAGCAGCACAGAGCAGCGTAATGTCCGGCAATGCGCACTTGTACGCGTTGTAGGCGACGAGCGGCACGTTGATGAGGAACGCGGTCCAGCTCATCAACAGCAGGAAGACGGCCGTGAGGGCTGCGTGCCCAATCATCTCCGGCAGCACGTACTGCGCGCATGTGTGCGGTGTGCGTGAGTGCGCCGGCCCCGCTCGGACAGGAGCTCGCTGACGCACGGGGTTCAGCTGCGCGCAAAAGTCGCGCGGGTTGACAAAGTCCGACTTGAGGTCCTCGTACATGAACACCTGTGCGTCGGCGACCGCGCGTGAGCGGCCGCAGCACACCGGCGAGTGCGCGCACGCACAAAGTAGACGGTCGCGAAGAGCAGGATGGCCGCCATGATGAGCGCGAGCATAAACATCACGGCCTCGGCGTCCATGTCTCGCGGCTGTTGCTGGTGCGGCTGCTGCTGCGCCTCGTGCGTACGTTCCGCGACCGCGCCCGTGGGGGGGTCCCGCCTCGCCGCGCCGCGTGTCCTGCGCCGTGCGCCGTGCGCCGTGCGCCGCGTCAGCGCCCTCTCTCCCCCGCCATGATGGCATCCGCATGTCTCGCAGTCACAAAGACGCCATGATGGTAAGCGCGTGGCGAGGATCGATCAGGCGACTGTGAAGGCGTGTAGCGCGGGCCATGTCGCGTGCGGCACGCCCTCGGCGTAGAGGTCGTCGCGGCGCGGGTCGTCGTGCGCGGGGAAGAGCAGCAGCGGCAGCGACGAGTTGCGGTCGACGTGCGACGAGCTGGCCGCCGCGCCCTCGACCGCGCGCCCGATCGGCGGGTCGAGGATGGCCGACGCGACGCTGCGCAAAACGTGTGAGCGCAAGACGACGACCGCGATATGCGCACCTGGGCATGCGCAACAGCCGCGAGAGCTCGTTGGCGCGCTGCAGCAGCGAGCGGTCGCGCTGCGACGAGGCGCTCACGTACCGCTGGTGGCTCTGCGTCTGTGTCAGCAGTCCGCTGCGAGCAGCAGCACAAACGAGCGCACCTTGACCACTTTGGAGATGCAGAGCAGCGCGCGGGGGATGAGGTCGGGCGAGCGCGCGGCGAGCTTGGCCAGGGCCGAGATGAGCGCCGAAAGCATGCGCGTCGACAGAAAGCTCTCGTCGCCCGACGATAACGACTGGCGGAGGTGCTTGCTGCATGCAACGACAGCGTCAGGCGAACACGCGCGGCACGGGTGCACGCACAACGACGAGCTCGTGTCGGGCGTGGCCTCGCCGGCGACGTTGGCGGCGATGGTCATGTTGGCCTCGTACGCGAGCAGCTCGATCGCCTGCGCACAAGCGGCTCAGCAGCGCACAGCCAGCAGAGCGTGTGCACCTCGTAAAACTCGTACAGCACCTCGCCCGCGAGCGACGGGTCGACCATGGGCGTGGCGTACGTGCCAACGAGCGTCGCGACGTGGATGAGCAGCTCCTCGCGACCCTCGCTGTTGGCGCGCGTGTCGAGAAACTCGAGAAACAGCCGCCGCAGCGAGAGAACTGCGCGTCATGCCGTCAGCGCATGAATGCACGTGAAGGCGACGGCACACCAAGGTGCGGCTGCCTGGTCACGATGGCCACGAGCATGTTCATCAACGCCTTGACCGTCGGGCCGACAAACTGCTGCAGCGGGTAGATCTGCGCGCGGCGCGGTTGAGGCAGAGCATGGCTGTCCAGTGCACCACACACCTGCGCGACGCGCTCAAAGATGATCGGGATGAGGGTCTCGAGGTCGTCCTGGCTCAGGCGCGCGAGCGCGATGCGCGTGTAGGCCGTGACGAGATGCGGCACGAGCGCGCCGCAGCACAGCACGCGCGCTGACGCCGGCAGCTTCTGAAATGCGAGTCAGCCCACAGTGCGGCACCCACAGTGCGCACACGCACCGACTGGTAAAACTCGAGCAGCAGCGGCCACGTCGTCGGCGACCAGAAGTTGTAGTTGCCGATGCCTGGTCGCGCGGCTGTCAGCACAAGCAACGCCCCATGCAGGCGCAAGCATACCGGCCTCGGAGCGCAGGATGTAGTTGAAGAGCGCGCGGTTGGCGCTTGCGGCGACCATCTGCTCGGGCGGGAGGTCAGGCGAGATGTTGAGCAGGTCTGCGCGCGCGCATGTCAGCAGCGTCCGTCAGAGCACGAGCGCGCGCGCACCCTTGTTCCTGCTGAGGTGCTCAAGCGCGGCGGAGATCACGGGCAGGTCGAGCAGGCTGTGCAGCAGCTCGACAAAGGTGCCGCCGTGCACCATCGTCGGCAGGAGCGCCAGCAGGTCCTCGGCCAGCACCTGCGGGTGCCACGCGACAAGCTTGATGATCGACGGGAAGTAACTTGTGCGCGGCGCGGTTTAGCAGTTGCGTGCGCATGCCGCGCGGCCACACACCGGTCAAACAGCTTGCTCTGGCGCGCGAGCGAGCCGGCGAAGCGGACGCAGAAGCGCATGACCTCGAAGGCGACGGTGGCGTCGGCGTAGTGCGCCGAGAGAAACGTCTGGAAGAGCGAGGCGTAGACCGGGTCCGGGTCGTACACGACGGTCGAGGCGTGCGCCGCGAAGAATTGCGCGAGCGCGACAAAGACAAGCCCGTGCGGCGCCGGCAGCGAGATGTTGCGGTTGTACAGCCGCTTCATCATCGGCATGAGGCGCGCGATCTACGCGCAGGCGTCAGCGGCCCGGCAAACAAGCTGCGCGGACACACCAGCGCGGTCTCGACCTGGCACAGCGTGCTGAGCAAGTGCACGGCCTCGACAAGTGCCGCCTCGACGGCCATGTAGTCGACGTCCGCTGCGGGCAGCACCGCCCCCGCACGCAGGCTCTTCGTCACGCTGCGCACAGCGCCGTCAGCACGCCCCACTCATCACCCGCTAGCGTACCCAGCGTGACGGGCGCGGTAGTCGGGCAGCGTCGGGTTCCACAGCACCTCGCCCTGCTCGATCAGGCGCACGCAGTACTTGACGATGACCTCGAGCAGGTCCGGGTCGATAGGCTTGGCCTCGCGCCCCTCTGCCAGCGACGCGATCAGCGAGCCATGGCACAACGTACGCGCGCGCGCGCACCGTCCGACAGGAAGACAGCAGTCAGCCACGGGCGCAGCATCGAGAACGTGTACACGTTGAGCAGCTGGTCAGGCGTGTAGGCAGCTGCGATGCGTGCGCGGCGATCAGTGGCGGCAGGCGTAAACGGCACGCGACCGACGCACTCGAGTGGTTGAGCGCCGTGAAAAACTCGCGCAGCGGGCTCCCGTCAATCTCGGTGCACGGCGTCGCGGCCACGGGCTGCTTGCCCCAGACTGTGCCGCGTGCCGTCAGCCGCGTCCCATAGCGTTGCGGGATGCGCACAAGAGCCGGTGGCTGCGGGCTTCGAGGCTGAGACGGTGCTGGCATTGCGCAGCAGCTCGCGCATCTGCACGTCGATGCCGTCGAGCGGCACGGGCGGGCGCCCAAGGTCAAAAGCTACGTTGCGCGTCAGCCCGGCCGCAAGCGCGCGCATTGCGCTACAGACCGAGTCGCCCGAGCGCAGCGTAGGCAGCCGTGCGCACGTCCTGCTCGGCCGCGACCGCCGAGCGCACGAGCAGCGGCAGGTGCTTGCGCAGCACGGCGCGCTCGCCCCTCGCGACGAGCAGCGGGAAGACATACGGCAGCTGCCGGCGGTCGACGGGCGGGTCGAAGCTTGCGCGATGCAACGTGAGCGAAGCACACGGACACGGTTCGTCGCACCTGCTCATTGTGAGCGTCTTGGACGGCGCGGCGTCAAGCAGTGCCCGCGCGCACAGCAGGCGCACACGCGGCGGGCCCTGCTGCGGCTCGGACAGGATGCTGTATCTGCCACCCACAGCGTCAGCACGGTCGCGATCACGCGCGGGCCCGGCGCACAGGAGCCGCACGGTCTCGGGGCGCAGGGCAATCGGCGCGGGCGACGACGCGCACAGCGTGCACAGCTCGATCAGCGCGTCGACGCACTCGCGCCCGCGCGCCTGGGCCGTCGCGCGCAGCACGCGCACGGTGCGCGTCTCGACGGCGGCCGCATCGGCATCGGCCTCATCGTCCTGCTCCTCCTCGACGTCGTCCTCCTCCTCCTCGTCCTCCTCGTCGCCGTCGTCCTGGTCGTCGTCCATCGCGCGCTCGTCGTGCGTCGGATCCGCCATGGCTGCGTCGCGTGTGTTGTCATCATGGGCGCAGCGCTGTCTGGCGGCCACGCACGGCCAGCATGGGCGCCGCGCTGTCTGGCGGCCACGCACGGTCATCATGGGCGCAGCATCGTTTCGGACCCGCGCACAGGCATCATGGTGCGTCCTCCGCGTCGCGCTCTGTTCACCGCTCACGGCGCGCCCTCCGCCGCCCCTCCGCCACCCGCCCGCTCCTTCC
>CALSCO010000401.1:0-10000 GCA_943704415.1 Parvularia atlantis | reverse complement strand
CAAGGACGCGCCTGTCGGCGCCGCACCCGCGCTCAAGCGCACGACCTCGCGACGCCTCCTGGGCGACGAGCCGCGCCGCTCCGGCAGCATGTTCAACCTGCTCACGCGCGCGTCGTCCACCAACAACCTGCACTCGTCGAGCGAGGGCAGCCCGGAGCCCGCAGAAGTCGGCCCGGACGGCGCGCCCGTGCGCCGCACAAGCATGTTCCGCCTGCTCGACCGCAAGGCGTCCCGTCGCGCGCTCGACGCCGAGCAGGGCAAGCCCCCGCTGCAGTCGGCGCTCAGCAAGAGCTCGGAGGACGTCAACGCGGATGCGGCGCAGCGCCCGAGCGGCATCAACCTGCTCGGCCGGGGCGGCGCCTCGCGCACCAACCTCGCGAGCGACAAGGAGCGGACACGGTCCGAGCCGTCGTCGCCCGAGCAGGCCACGGGCTCCGAGGAGCGCAAGTCGCCCGTATCCAAGCCCGGCGTCATCTCGTTCCTGCGCGGGCTGGGCCGCTCGACAGAGAACCTGAGCAAGGCCGGCAACGAGGAGAACGTGCGCATGAACAAGACCGGCGCGTCCGCGGGCAACCCCGCCGGCGACCAGCATGCCAGCGGCAGCTTGTCCGCCTGACACCCTCCTCGTCGTCCGCCCTGCTCGCTGTCCTCTTGTGTCACCTGTGGGCGCCTATCTCTTGCTCTGTCCGTCTCTCTCGTTGCATCTCCTCCTCCTCTGCCAGTGTGTTACCCGCAGTGCGGCGTGAAAGAAGAAAAAGCAACAGAAAAACCAGTGGGACCGTTCTGGTGCGGCTGTGACTGTAGTCATCCTGACGGCGCGTCCTCGAACGCGTCCTCGTCCTCGTCCTTCGCAAGGCTCTCAGTGTTGATCGAGCTCACGCGCCCCGCCGTCTCGTTCCGGTACAGTGCGCCGCGCGCGACGACCTCGGGCGGCACGGCCACCTCCTCGGTGCTCTCCTGTAGCCGCCGGCCGTACGAGCCCCAGTCGGCCTGGTATCGCCCGGGTTCGCCCCACTGCGCCGGCAGCTGCTCCGGGTCGATCAGGTGGCCGATCTGGTGCGCCCGCGCGCGCGCGCGATCAGCATGCCCACGTCGCGCGGTGCGCGTGAGGCGCGCGCGTGCCTTCTTCGACCAGTCCGAGCCGAGCACTGCGCTCCGGCTGTCAGCGACGGACGCACGCGCACAGAAGGCTGACGGCGCACCCGTGAACCGGTCGGCCGTCTTGTGCCCGATGAACGGCCTGACGAGGGCAAAGCCCATGCGGAAGAACGTGGCGGTGTTGACCATGATCTGCGCCACGCCTGAGCACGGCACGTTGCAAGCGCGGCGAGCGGGCGCACGAGGCTGCGGATGAGCTCGGGGTAGTGCTGGCGCATGACGTGCAGCACGGGCGACCACGCGCTCGGCGAGGAGCTTGCCTGTGCGCGTGTGAGGCCGTCTGCGCGCGCGCGCGGCTGCGCAGGCACGTCGGCGCACCGCCCACGACACGTTGGCACAATTCATGATCGCCAGGAAGCGCTCGCCGTCGCCCATGCGCTGGATGGCCTCGTCCATGATGCTCACGATGTAGCGCACGTGCTTCTCCGAGTTGACCAGCGACGGCTGCGACGGCGGCGGCGGCAGCGGCGGCGTCATGAGCGGCGGCACGGTCGCGCCGCCCGCGACTGGCGCACGTTCATGATCGCCACCCAGCAGAAGAACAGGCAGTCGCCGTTCTTGGCTTTGAACGGCGGCAGGTTGTACACGGGGCACGTGCGCTCGTCGTCCAGCAGCTCCTTGCTGGCGACGCGGGCGGAGTCAGCGCCGCGCAGGCGCTCCACCGAGCCGGCCCGGCCGCACCGCTCGATCGGCCCCGCGTCCAGCCCAAACGTCACGCGCCACTCAAACGTCGCGCCCAGGCGCTTGGTCGTCTTGGCGAGGTCGTAATTGTCGCGCTGCAGGAAGCGCAGCAGGAAGCGGTCGCGGAAGGCGCGATCGGCAGCCATGCGCAAGACGATCTTGGTGCAGCGCGGGCGCGCACGTGGCGCGCGTGTGAGGTGGGCGGCGGTCGCGCCGACGTGCCCGGGCGCGCACCGGGTCGCGCGTGTCGGCCCGTGCCCAGTGCGCGCGCGTCGCGTCATCGAGCTGGTCGAGCGCGTCGCGCTGCGCCGGCGTGAGCGCGTCCACGAGCGCGCTGCGCGCCTCGGCGGCCATGACGTTTGTCCTAATCAGGCACTGGAGGAGCGCGGCTCACAACGCGACCACTCGCTGCTCAGGCCCGCGCAGCCGCGTGAACTGCACAAAGCTGCGGTTGCTCCAGCCGTACACGAGCGCGTTGAGGGCGCCCTGGGCGCGGGCGGTGCTGAGTAACTGAGCCCAAGGCCGAGGCCGACCGGCGCGCACCTGCAGCGGGTTGAGGATGCCCTGCGCGACGTACAGCGGGAAGAGCTGCGACCCGCTCTTGTCCGGGTCGACCCAGAAGATGATCAGCTCGACCAGGTTGGCGCTCCAGCACAGGAAGAAGACGGCGACGAACGCCACGAGCGACACCATCACGCGGCGCACCTCGGACGCGGCCTCGGGCGCGGCCGTCGGCGACAGCTGCCGCAGGTGCCGCCGGAAGCTCGCAATGGCCACGCCGTAGATGACCGTGATGAGCACCATCGACGTGTACAGCGGCACGTACAGCGCCTCGGACGCCCCCTTGAGCAGCACGTTCGGCCCGAACGTGACCTGCGGACCGACGATGAGCACGGCGCGCAGGCCACTGGCACGGCACACGCGCGCACACCTCCGTGCACCAGTTCTCGGGCCTATCGGCGCCGTCGATGGTGCCGTCGTGCGCGACAAAGGCGAGCGTCGTGACTGACGGCGGGTGAGACGCGCGTTTCATCCGTGTGGCCGGACGCACTCAGCAGCGGCATCGTCCAGCTGAGCAGGCGCACGGCGAACATGGCCGGTGTGTTGGGCATGCCGCGGATGTTGGCCAGCACCTGGTGCCGCCGCGGCGCGTGCGCCGGCGAGTCGTGAGCCGCGCGTGCCGGCCGGCATTCGCTCCGCACCTGCAGCGCAAAGGCAAACGTCAACCAGAACGTCGTCTGGTACAGCACGTGCACGACCAGACCGAGGCCGTACACACACACGCCAAAGAAGCGCCCGGAGCTGTCTGGCGCACGGGCGAGCGGCGCGGCCGTTACGGAGCCCGTCGGCGCGGCCGCACGGCGCGCACCGAGATCCGCCAGCGCCACGCACGCCATGGCCACGAGCAGCACTGCGACAGCGCAGTCGCTCGCGGCCAGGTGGCCCAGCGCGGTCAAGTACGGCGGCAGCCGCCGGCGCTCGCGCTCGAGGTGCGCGGCGAGCTCGAGCGCACGTCGGCTCCGCCCCGCGGCCAGCTGGTCGCCCGTGACGAGCAGCGGCGTCGGCGGGGCGTCGCGGCGCGCGAGCACGACCAGCACGCTCACGCTGCCGGCCAGCGACAGCGTCGCGCTGGCCAGCACGACCGCGCCGAGCACTGCGTTCTCCTCTCGCGACCACGGCATTCGCTTGTCACGATGCGGGGTCTCGTCACGTGCCTCGCTGCCCTCGTTGCGGCGGCCCTCGCGGCGGCGGCGGCGGCCGTGGAGGTCTTCTACGTGCCGCACTCGCACCAAGATACGGGCTGGCTCAAGACAATCGACGAGTACTTCCTGCCGTACGACGACGGCGAGGGTGCGGCGGCGGCGTGCGGGGCCGATCGCGTCGCGTGCACCGACAAACGATCGCGCGGGCCAGGCCACATCGTCGGCGGCGTCAAGCAGGTCTTCGACACGCTCGTGCCGACGCTGCTGGCCGACACCGCGCGCAAGTTCATCGTCGTCGAGGTGCTCTTCTTTGCGATGTGGTGGGACCAGGCGCGCCCGGACCAGCGCGACGGCATACGCACCCTCGTGGCGCGCGACCAGCTCGAGTTTGTGCTCGGCGGGTGGTGCGCCGCGCGGGCGCTCAACGCGCAGGCGAGCGGCGTGCTCTGATGCGCACGCGGGGCGCCGGGCCCCGCCAGGTCCATGAACGACGAGGCGCTCACGACGCACGCGGGCATCGTGCGCAACGTTGCGCTCGGGCACCAGTGGCTCTGGCGCGAGCTCGGCGTGCGCCCGGCCTACGGCTGGCAGGTCGACCCGTTCGGCGCGTCGTCGGTCATGCCCGCGCTCTCGACGATGCTCGGCTTCAAGGCGCACCTCGTCTCGCGGCGTGACTACCGCGAGGTGGCCGCGCAGCAGGCGGGCCGCGCACTGCAGTTCTGGTGGGAGGGCGTGAACGGGCTGGACCCGGCGCGCCAGCGTATCTTCACGCACGCCATGGACCAGTACTCGTACTGCACGCCCTACGTCAGCCCGTGCGCACGCGCGCGCGCACACGCCTCGCACATGTCTCATGGACGATGCGGCGCAGCGGCGTCTACTTTGACAACCCGTGGGCCATGCCGCCCGTGAACGACTCGAGTGCGCTCGCGTGGGCGTGTGTGGGCTTGTGTCACTGTGCGCTGACCACGCACCCGCGCGCCAGACATCGCCCAGATTGCCGACTTTCTCGCGGCCAATGTGCGTGCCGTGCCATCTGGCGGTCGCGCGCGCGGCTCATTTGGCGGCCATGCGCGCAGATGCGCGAGCGCGCCGCCCACTTCCAGACGCGACAGCTACTGTACCCGTGGGGCTGGTGCGTGCCGGCGGCCGGCTTGGCGGCGCCACGCTGACCCTTGCGAGCGCACGTGTACAGCGACTTTCAGTTCCACGACGCCAAAGGTGCGCCGCGGCGCACCGGCCGCACGCCGCCACCTGACCGTGCGCGCCGTGCCGCCCAGTCATGTTTGACAACATGGACCTCGTGCTGGCGTACATGCGCAAGCAGCCGGCCTACGCTGACTTGGACATCCGCTACACCACCCTGCGCGAGTACTTTGAGGCCGTCGCGTCGTCGGCTGGCAACGCCACCTTTGGCGAGCGCGGCCAGGAGGACTGGTTCCCGTACGCCAGCCGCAACGACTCGTACTGGACCGGCTTCTACGCCTCGCGCAGCTACCTCAAGCAGTACGGACGCCGAGCCGAGGGCGCACTGCGCGCGGCCGAGGCCGTCTGGGCGGCGGCGCTGGGCGCGCTGCGCGACGACGAGTTCGACCTGGAGGCGCTCGAGCCGCTGAAGCCGCTGCTGGCCGAGGCCCAGGGCCACGTCGCCGCGTTTCAGCACCACGACGCGATCACGGGCACGCACGAGGTCAACGTCACGGTCATGTACGAGGATGACCTCACGGCGGCGATCGAGCACGCCCACAGGGTCACCGCGGCAGTGCTGCGGCAGGTGGCCGGCGACGCGGCCTTCGCGGTGCTGGGCGCGAGCGGCGTTGTGGCCGCGCCGCCCGCTCCGCGCGACGTCGTGCTGCTCGCGTACAACAGCCTCGGCTGGGACCGCCGCGTGCTGCTGCACGTGCCCGTCGACGGCGGTACGGCGCATACCTCGGCGCATTCCTTGGCGCCCCTTCAGTGCGCTCACTGACAGTGTGCCCGCAGCCGACTGGACCGTGCTCGACGACACCGGCCGGGCGCTCGCCTGCCAGGTTAACCCGGTGCTGGACGAGGACGCAACGCTCGAGCCGCCCAACGCGCGCGCGAGCCACGTGCTGCTCGTCGCCGTCGACGTGCCCGCGCTCGGGTGCGTGCGCGGCCGTGTTGCTCACCTGTGGTGCTCACCGCTGGCCGCCCGCAGATACGCGACCTTCGGGCTGCGCACGGCGAGCGCATCGGAGCCGCAGCGGTGCGTCGCCGCCACCATCACACCGTTTCCGGGCCGCATCACGCTGCAGAACGAGTTTGTCGAGGTGGCGCCGTTCTGCTCCGGGCGTGTGGCGCGCCTGACGCACGCGCGCGTGTGCTCGCAGCTCGACGTCGACCCGCAGTCCGGCCGCTTGCAGAGGGTCACGGACCGCGCGACGCAGATAGCCATCGCCGTCGACCAGGAGGTGCGCGAGGTCCGTGCGCATGTTGCACTCACACGCGCGCGCGTGCACCAGTACCTCGAGTACGAGAGCTTCTCGAACCAGACCGCGGGCAAGTGCTCCGGCTGGTACGTCTTCCGCTCGGCGGGCGACGGGCCCGCACGCGCCCTCGACCAGCAGCAGGGTGCCGCTCCGCTCGCGCTCGAACTTGTGACGGGTGCGCAGCATCGCCTCGCGGACGTGCGTGCTGAGACGCCGCGCCGCGCAGGGCCGCTGGAGGTGGCGGTGCGGCAGCGCTTCACGCCGTCACACGGCCAGACGCTGTCGCTGTCGCTCGTGGGCGATGAGAGCGCGGCGTGGGCGCGCGTGCGGCACACGGTCGGGCCGCTGCTGTGGGACCGCGAGCTCGTCGTGCGCTACACCCTGCCGTTCGCCGCGAGCACGCTCTCGAGCGACGTCAACGGCAAGGTGCTGTCGCGGCGACCGAGGCGCCCGGACGAGCCGCTCCTGATCCCCGGTGCGCGCCTGCCGTAGCGACGCCTGCTCGCCGTCTGAGCCATTTTTCGCGCGCGGCCACGCAGCCAACTACTACCCGATGACGACGGCGGTGCAGTTGTGCGACGGCGACGGCGTGCGGCACCTGACGGCGCTGAGCGACTCGGCGCACGGCTGTGCGTCGCTGCGCGACAACGAGCTTGAGGTGATGCTGCACCGGCGGCCGTCGCAGGTGTGCCGCAGCAATAGCCGCCCTTTGTGCATGGGCGCTGACGCTGTGTGCGCGCCGCAGGACGACAACGGCGGCGGCAAGCGCTCGCCCCTGAACGATTCGTCGACGTACACGGCCGCGTTCTGGCTGCAGGTCGGCGGCGCTGCACCGTTGGAGCGCGCATGGCGGCGGTGCGCGAGGCCCGCGCAAGCGGTCGCTGTCGGCTCTGATGACTGCGCCGCGTACGCAGCGCCGCGCTCGCGCTCAACACGCCGCCGGTGCTGCTGCAGACGACGGCGCCGGCGTCGTTCGAGGCGTGGGCGCGACTGCGGCGTGCGCGCTGGGCGCCGCTCGCTGCGCCGCTCGACGAGTCTGTGCACCTCCTGAGCGTCGAACCGGATGCGCTCGCCGATCAGCGCGCCAGCCCGTCGCGCCGCGCGGTCCTGCTGAGGTGCGCGCGCGAGGCGTTGCATGAGGAGCTGTTGTTGACCAGCGGCCATCGCAGGCTCGAGCACCTGACAGCGCAGGAGGCGGCCGTGCGCGTGCCGCTGGCGCTGTTTGCGCGCTGCCAGGGGGTGGCCGAGGAGCTGCTGCTGAGCGGGCTGCCGATGGACGCAGCGAGCGCACGCGCCGCCGAGGTCGACCTTAACCCTCTCGACATCCGTACGCTTACATTAGCCTTCGACTCTTAGTGCTACTGTGTCTGTGCGAAGTTTGTCCTGACCGCGCGCGCTCGCGTGTGCCGTCGCAGGCGCCCGCCCAGTGCAATGTCCGGCTCGGCGTACCAGGCACTCGGCGACCCCGAGGACGGCCTCGGTGGCGGCGGCTTCGGGGTGCGCCCGCCCGCGCGCCCGCTCGCGTTGTGGGCTGACGGCGGCCGGCAGGGTTCGAGCGCGTTCTCGAGCGGCCTCGCCGGCACCAGCAGCCGCGCGGCCGAGCAGCAGCAGCCGCAGGACCAGGTCAAGGTCAACAAGTTCGAGACGTCGCTGCCGATGCGCGTCGACATCGAGGCCGCACTGACGTACCTGGTCGGGTGCATCACTGGTGCAACCCCGCGCGCGTGACCCAGGCGCGGCGGATGCTGACGGGTGCGCAGGCGTGCTGTTCCTCATCCTCGAGCAGAAGAACGACTACGTGCGCTTCCACGCGTGGCAGAGCTGCCTGGTCTTCTTCGGGATGCTGGTGCGCCGTCGTTGTCGTTGCGCCGCCGACGCCGCTGACGCTGCTGTGCGCGCTGCCGAAAGGTGCTGCACATGATCTTCATCTGGCAGCGCGAGGTCTCGATCACGATCATGGTCATCGACCTGCTCCTGATCGCGTACTTGATGTGCGCGCGCGCGGGCGCGCGTCGCGCGGCGTGCGGCTGCCGCGCTCATGACGCCGCGGCGACAGGTTCCGCGCGTACCAGGGCGCACAACAGACGGTGCTGGTGCGGCACGAGCTGCCGTTCGTGGGCCCGCTCGCGTCCAAGTGGGTCGACAGCGAGTGACGCGCCTGCTCCCTCTCCCTCGTCCTCCCCTGCATCTCCCTCTCTGCCACTTGAGCATTGTCCTGTTGCGTGTCCGTGCTGGAGCATGCAATCGACTTTCTCAGAGCGGGCACTGAGCTAAACAGCAGGTGTTACGGGGGCTGCTGCTGCTGCGGCGGCGGCGGCGCCCAGCGCGCTTCGCACGAGCGGTGCGACGTATTGGCCGAGGTGGTACAGGAGGATCGAGACGAGGGCGTAGTGCGCATGCCAGGGCACGCCGTGCTCGGTCGGGCTGTGCACGAAGCTCTCGCACAGCTCGAGCAGCTCCTGAAACGCGCACAGGGCGACGAAGCGGCTGCGCTCGTGCTTGCGCATGACGGCGTTGCTGCGCTGCAGGAGGATCTGGGCGCGCAGGTTCGAGAGGTTGTAGACCGCCCGGAGTTGCCAGGCGATGAAGAACGGGAGGACGGCGCGGTTGGCCCAGCCACGCACGTTGAGGTTGAACAGACGCAGCGACATGACGATCGACAGGCCCGCCCGCACCGCCATGCCGCCATAGAGCAGCGCGCCGGCCTGGACGCGCTCGGCGCCGTCGGGCGGGACGCTGAACGCGCCCACGGCGACCACGAGCACGACCGAGCCCACGAGCGCGCCCATGCCAAAGAGCGGCATGAGCACGTGCGCGAGCACGGCGTAGACGAGCCACGCGCCCGCCCACGCAGCCAGCGCGAAGGCGGCGAAGAGCGCGCCGACGACGGCCAGCTGCAAGTAGACGATGTAGAGCGTGACGTAGAACAGCGTCCGAGTCTGGCCGCACACAATCGCCACGACGAGCACGACCCAGAACAGGGCCTCGAACGACTCGCGGATCTCGTGCAGCTTGCGGCTGTAGACGTTGGAGATGCGCGCGAGCTGCGCGGCCTCGAGGACCAGCGTCGGCTGCAAGTGCCCGCTCCCGCCGTGGTCGTCCACGAGCGTCGCGCCGTGCGGCGCGGCGCTTGTCGGGCTGGGCAGGTGCGGCGGCGCGCACCCACTTGCGGCCTGATCCGTGTCGACGGCGAGGCTGCTGAACTGGCGCGCGCGCCGGCGCAACGCGGCGAGGGCGACGACGCATGGACTGTAGAAGCCCGCGGGGAAGTGCCGCGCGCGCGAGAGGAACTCGAGCTGGTGAGCGGTCCGGTCGAGGATCGTGCCGCAGGTGATGCAAAAGTCGGTGCGGGTCGTGGCCGTGCACTGATGTGCGACGTGGTAGCAGCCGTACGTGCGCTCGACGGGCACACGGCAGCCCGGGCACAGGCGCATGTTGACGCTGATTTGCTGCAGCTCCTCGTCCGTTATCGGGCACGGCTCGGCCCCGTCCGCGGCCTCGACCGACGCGCGCTTGCACGCCCGCACCCGCTCGGCAATGTCGGCCGCGACGTTGGGCGCGAGCGGCGGCACATTGCGCTCCACGTCGTCCACCGTCAGCTCGGCCACGCACCCCGGGCGGTAGCACTGGCTGAACGCGCCCACGGCGTGCGCGCCCGTGCGGCTGCGCAGGTGCAGTGTGAGGCACTCGGCGCAGATGTCGCGGTGGCCGTGCATCGCCGTGAGCTCGTCCAGCACGAAGCTGTCGAGGCAGACCGAGCACGTGGCGCGCCCGGCGTCGACGCTGCCGTGCCGTGAGTGCCCGCGTGCCCGCGCGCCCCCACCGCCGCCGTTCGCGGCTGTCATCGACACGGAGTACCGTAGAGACCTTTTCGCGCTTTATGAAGCAAAGTACCTACTTCTCTCCATTTTCTCTTTTGCGTCTGCGCACTCTGCTCCAGTGAGCGACTCCGCTTTGTTTGCTTTTGCACGAACTGATGTTTGCAATTCGGCTTTACAGGTGCGTATA
>CALSCO010000400.1:0-12955 GCA_943704415.1 Parvularia atlantis | reverse complement strand
CCCCCGCGCAGACGACTACAGCGCGCGCATGGCGCAGCTGCTGCTCGCCAAGGACCCCGCGTTCAGTGCGCGCGCCCGCGCCGACCTGGCGCCACGGCGCGCCAACCCGACGCCGCGCCGCAGACGTGCGCGAGTACCTCGAGGCGACGCTGCGCAGGCGCATCATGTTCATCGACGGCGCGATGGGCACGATGATCCAGCGCATCCGCCCGCGCCTGACCGAGGACGACTTCCGCGGCGCCGAGTTCAAGGACCATGTGAAGGACCTGAAGGGCAACAACGACCTGCTCGTGCGCCGCCGCCTCCGCCTACGCCCATCGCGTGCGATGCGCTCAGCACCGTCGCGGCGCGCCAGGTCATCACTCAGCCGCACCACATCGTCGCCATCCATCGCGCCTACTTCGACGCCGGCTCCGACATGGTCGAGACCAACACGTTCTCGGCCACGACGGTCGCGCAGGGCGACTACCACCTCGAGCACCTCGCCTACCGCATCAACAAGTGGTGCGGCCGCCGCACCGTCGTGCCGTCCATGTGCCCCTCATGCGCGATGCAGCGCCGCCGAGTGCGCCAAGCAGGCCGCCGTTGACAAGATGCGCGAGGACCCGTCGCGCCCGCGCCTCGTCGCCGGCGCGCTCGGCCCGACCAACCGCACGCTGTCCATCTCGCCGTCCGTAACCAACCCGGGCTTCCGCAACGTGACCTTTGACGAGCTCGTGGTCGCGTACATGGAGCAGGTGCACGCCGCACTGCGGCCGATGCCACGGCCCTGTGCCTCACGCGGCTGCGTAGACGCGCGGCCTGCTGGACGGTGGCGCCGACATCCTGCTCGTCGAGACCATCTTCGACACGCTCAACGCCAAGGCCGCGCTCTTCGCCATCGACAAGCTCTTCGACACCGACCCCAAGTACCCGCGCGTGCCCGTGCTCATCTCCGGCACGATCGTCGACATGTCGGGCCGCACGCTGTCGGGCCAGACGGGCGAGGCCTTCGTCACGTCGGTCTCGCACGCGCGACCGACGGCGATCGGCCTCAACTGCGCTCTCGGCGCACCGCAGATGCGCCCGTTCATCCAGGCGAGCAAACGCCTCGTGCGTACGCAGTGCATCCATCACACTGATGCGTGCGACAGAACATCTCGCGCGTCGCCGGTTCGTTCATCATCTGCTACCCGAACGCGGGCCTGCCCAACACCTTTGGCGAGTACGACGAGACGCCCGAGACGATGGCCGCGTCGCTGGTGCGCTGTCGACGCGCGCGCGCGCGCGCGCGCGCGCACGGCTGTGGTGTGCGGCCGCGTGACGCGCGCGTTGCAGGCCGAATTTGCGCGCGACGGCCTTGTCAACATCGTCGGCGGCTGCTGCGGTTCGACGCCGGACCACATCGCGGCGATCGTCAAGGCCGTCGCGCACCTTAAGCCGCGCACGCTGCCGGGTGCGCGCGCCCGCTTTCGCGCGGTCAGACGGGACTGACGGGACGAGTGTGCGCAGAGGACCAGGCCGTGAGCAAGATGCTGCTGTCGGGTCTCGAGCCGTTCACGATCGACAAGTTCACCAACTTTGTCAACATCGGCGAGCGGTGCAACGTGGCCGGGTCGCGCATGTGCATGTACCTGTTTGCGGGCCGTGCTCGTGCTGACCGCGCGCCGCACCAGCTTTGCCAAGCTCATTCTAAACAACAAGTTTGACGAGGCGCTGGCCATCGCGCGGCAGCAGGTCGACAACGGCGCGCAGGTGCACCGGCTGCCCTCGATGTGGCGTGAGCATTGCTGACGACTGTGCAGGTACTCGACATCAACATGGACGAGGGCATGCTCGACGGCGTGTCGGCGATGACCAAGTTTGTCAACCTGATCGCGTCCGAGCCCGACATTGCCAAGGCACGCCGCGCCGCCGCCGTCTGCGGCTCGCTGGCTCATACGCGCGTAGGTGCCGCTCATGATCGACTCGTCCAACTTTGCCATCGTCGAGGCCGGGCTGGTGCGGCGCGCCTGCGGTGTACGGCGGTGGCTGACGCGGACGCGCTGCAGCGGTGCGCCCAGGGCAAGTCGATCGTCAACTCGATCTCGCTTAAGGAGGGCGAGGAGGACTTCCTGAAGAAGGCCCGCACCGTGCGGCGCTACGGCGCGGCCGTCGTCGTCATGGCCGTGCGTGGCCGCTGCCTGTCTCTCTGCCTGGGCTCATGCACGCCGCCGCCGCAGTTTGACGAGCAGGGCCAGGCCGTGACAGTGCAGGACAAGTTGCGCATCTGCGAGCGGTCCTACCGCCTGCTGGTCGACCAGGCACGGGCTCGTAGCTACGCCATGCCACCACCGCTGACCGAGCGTCCGCGCGCGCAGGTCGGCTTCAACGCGAACGACATCATCTTCGACCCCAACATCCTGACGATTTGCACGGGTCTCGGTGCGACCGCAGCCGTGTGCGCGCAGCGCCAGATGCTGAGCGGATGCACGCAGAGGAGCACAATGAGTACGCCAAGGCGTTCATCGAGGTCTGCACGCTCATCAAGGCCAAGCTGCCGGGCGCCAAGGTGCGATGCATGTGTGCACACGTGGGCCTCGAAGTTGACGCAGCGTGCGCGCGTGCGCGGCAGATCTCGGGCGGCGTGTCGAACCTGTCGTTCTCGTTCCGCGGCCACGAGTCGCTCCGGCAGGCCATGCACGCCGTGTTCCTGTACCATGCAATCAAGGCCGGCATGGACATGGGCATCGTCAACGCGGGCGCGCTGCCGCTGTACCAGGACATCCCGGAGAGCCTGCGCGACCTGTGCGAGAAGGCGATCTGGAACACAGACCCAGAGTCGACTGAGAAGCTGCTCGAGTACGCCAAGGTGCGCGTCGCGTCTGCAAGGCGCATGCATCGCTGACACGCGTACGCGCAGTCGCACTCGGAGACGGGCAAGAAGGGCGAGGTCGAGAACGAGGAGTGGCGGACGCTGCCGCTGGGCAAGCGCATCGAGCACGCGCTGGTGAAGGGCATCGACAAGTACATCACCGACGATGTCGAGGAGGCGCGCGGCCACACGGACCAGGTGCGCGGACAAGCCGAAGGCGCATGATTGCAGCTGACGCACGCTCTTGTGCAGTTCCCGCGCCCGCTCAACATCATCGAGGGGCCGCTGATGGACGCGATGAACGTCGTCGGCGACCTGTTCGGCGCGGGCAAGATGTTCCTGCCGCAGGGTGCGTGTGGCGCGCCGACCGCAGCAACAGCGCGTGGCTGACGCGCGCGTGCAGTGATCAAGAGCGCGCGCGTGATGAAGAAGGCCGTCGCGCACCTCATCCCGTTCATGGAGGCTGAGAAGGCGGCGCGCATGGCCGCGGGTGGTGCGCCTCGCTTGTGCCGCACGCGGTCGCGGTCGCGGTCTGCGTGTTGACGCGGCCTGCCAGGTGCCGAGGAAGCCGCGTACAACGGGACGGTCGTGCTCGCGACGGTCAAGGGCGACGTGCACGACATCGGCAAGAACATTGTCGGCGTCGTGCTCGGCTGCAACAACTACCGCGTGCGTATGCGCCGCGCGGCCGCGCGTCTGAGCCACAGCTCACGCGTCGCGTGCAGGTGATTGACCTGGGCGTCATGTGTTCGTGCGAGAAGATCCTCGACGTCGCCGTGGCCGAGAAGGCCGACGTGGTGGGCCTGTCGGGCCTGATCACGCCCTCGCTGGACGAGATGGTCAATGTGGCCAAGGAGATGGAGCGGCGCAAGATGACGGTGCGCCGCCACACGCGCGCGCCCCGCGGCGCCTGTGCTGACGGCGTAGCACCCGCAGATGCCGCTGCTCATCGGCGGCGCGACGACGAGCAAGATGCACACGTCGGTCAAGGTACGATCGCCGTGGGCCGCTTTTTCTCGCGCGCGTCTCGTCTCACACGAGCGACAGATCGCCCCGCGCTACTCGAAGCCGACGATCCACGTGCTGGACGCGTCCCGGTCGGTGACGGTTGTGTCGTCGCTGCTGGACGGGACCGTGTCGAAGGACTTTGCGCAGGAGGTCGCCGACGAGTACGAAGACCTGCGGAAGGACCACTACGACAACGTGCGCACGCTCGCGTGTGTGCGCGGCCGGCTTTGTGCCTGACCGTCTGCGCGTACCAGCTCAAGGACAGGCGCTACCTAACGCTCGAGCAGGCGCGGGCCAAGCGGCTGGCGATCGACTGGAAGACGTCGCCGCCCGCGCGCAAGCCGAGCTTCCTGGGGACGCGCGTCTACAAGGACTTTGACCTGTCGTCGCTGCTGAGCCACATTGACTGGAATCCGTTCTTCTCGGTTTGGCAGTTGCGAGGCAAGTACCCGAATCGCGGCTACCCCAAGATCTTCAACGACGCGGCCGTGGGCGCCGAGGCGAAAAAGCTCTTTGACGAGGCGCAGGCGACGTTGCGCAAGCTGATCAAGGACAAGAGCGTGCGGGCGACGGGCATCGTCGGCTTCTACCCGGCCAACGCAGTCGGGGACGACATTGAGGCACGCGCGCGCGCCGCACACCGCCGGCACGCGACTGAGCGCTCGCCGCAGGTGTACGAGGACGAGACGCGCAGCAGGGCCGTTGGGACGTTCCACGGGCTGCGACAGCAGGCCGAGAAGGACGGCGACTCGACTGAGGCGTACCTGTGCCTGTCGGACTTTGTCGCGCCGAAGGAGAGCGGGCTGGCGGACTACGTCGGCCTGTTTGCCGTGAGGTGCGCTCTCACGCGCGCGCGTTCACTGGCTCCGCTGACGTGTGTGTGTGTGTGTGTGTGTGTGTGTGTGTGTGCCGCAGCGCTGGCTTTGGCTGCGAGGAGCTGTGCAAGCAGTTCAAGGAGCAGCACGACGACTACAGCGCGATCATGGTTGAGGCGCTGGCAGACCGCCTGGCCGAGGTGCGCCGCTCGGGGGTGCGTGGCTGTGCGGGGCTGACTGGGGCCCTCGCGTGCCACACAGGCCTTCGCCGAGAAGCTGCACGAGATTGTGCGCAAGGAGCTGTGGGCGTACGCGCCGGATGAGCAGCTGGGCACGGAGGACCTGATCAAGATCAAGTACCAGGGCATCCGGCCCGCGCCCGGCTATCCGTCGCAGCCCGACCACACCGAGAAGGCGACGATGTGGAAGCTTGCGCGGTGCGTGGCCTCCGGCGGGCTTGGGACGCGGCTGGCTGACATTCGCGTGCACCAGGATCGGCGAGCAGAGCGGTATCACGATGACCGAGTCGTACGCAATGTGGCCAGCGGCGTCGGTCTCGGGGCTGTACTTTGCGCACCCGCATGCGAGCTACTTTGCGGTCGGGAAGATCTCGAAGGAGCAGGTGCGCAACGGGGGGCGTGGCGTGTGGCGCAGCGCTGACTGCGATATCCGCGCGCCAGGTGGTCGACTACGCCCGCCGCAAGCAGATGGACTTTGACACGGCGCAGCGGTGGCTGCAGCCCATCCTCAACTACGACTGATAGTGCTGAGCATCTTTCACGGCGCTGTTGCGGTCGGCAGCGCGGAAAAAAAAAGGGTGGCACACATGCGGGGGGTTCGGTCTCTTGTGTGGGTTGGTCGCTTGTCAGCCGTGCACGTGTCCGTCGTGCACGTCGTGCATCGCCGCCTCGCCCGCGCCGCCGTCCACGCCACCACCGCCACCGAGCACGGCCACCGCCGCCGCCGCCGTGGCCGAGGCGACGGCCGCGCCGTGGCTGTGCCCGTGCTCGACTTGAAGCAGTAGGGGCGTGAACATGCCCGCGATCATGGCGAGGTACTGGACCTGGCGTGTGCGGCGTGAGCGTCTATGACCAGGTTGCGGACGCGCGCACCGTGCTCAGCCGCGCGGGCGCCGTGCTGGGTGAGTCGAGGTTGAGGGCCGACTCACGGTGGAGCAGCTCGGGCATGACGTGGATGGTCGAGACGTAGAGGAACGACCCGGCCGAAAAGAGCAGGACAAGGCCGGTCCAGACGTGCTGCGGCACGTCCAGGTGCACCACCGAGAGCACGTAGTACGTGGCGATGGTTGCGAGCGGCGGCACGGCGCAAAAGATGGCGAGCAGCTGCCGTATGCTCTGCTTGCCACGCGCGCGGGCGTGAGCGTGAGCGTGAGCGTGAGCGTGAGCGTGAGCGTGCGCGTGCGACGGGCGAGCGGCGTGCCTTGCGCGTGTGGCCCTCGCTCAGCAGGAACGTGGTCAGACCGAACGCCGCGGGTGCCTTGTGCAGGAGGATGGCGAGGAACACGACGATCTCGAGTGACGTGTTCTGCCCGGCCGCGGCGGCGCCCATGGCGAGCCCGTCGGCGGCGTTGTGGATGAGCAGCCCTGTGCGCGCGCACGCGTGTGCCCGTGGTCGCCGTCAGTGGTGCCAGGCGTGACGTGCACACGTGGCACCAATCGGCGCGCACCGACAAACGCGGCCGAGAAGCGCGGCGGCGTCTCGTACTCTTGCGCGAGGTTGCCGACGGCGATGTGCCCGTGCGCGTGCCCGTGCGCGTGCGCGTGCGCCGGGCCGAGCTGGTCGACGACAAACATGACCGCGAAGCCGAACGCGAGCGCCAGGCCCATGTAGCGCGCGCCCTCGTCGGCGTGCGGCCCGCTGTAGAGCGTCTGCGCGCCGCCGTCCCCATCGCGATCAGCACAGCGCTCGCCCACGCCACGCCCACGACGCGATGCGCGCCTGCACGCCCTCGGGCAGGATGATGATCAGCGCTGAGCCGACGAGTAGCCCCGCGCCGAACGCCGTCACGACGCGCAGCCGCTCCTCGTTGAGCTGCGCCGTCCCGCGTCATACGATCGGCGGCACGCGATGCAGGCGCCGCGCACCGTGAAGGCCAGCGGCAGCATCCCCGCCGCGAACGCGCCGCCAAACATCACCGCGCACAGCCCCGCGAGCAGCGCAGTGTCACTCATCCTGGTCACGTGGGGAGCACGTGAAGTGTGACCGGTCCGGCGGAGTCACTGCGAGTCAGTGATGAGTTCTGTGGTGTCTGGGCGTGCACTGCGCCGGGTCGACCGGTGGCTCTAGACAGAAGTACAGAATAATGTAGGCAGAATGGGAGCAGAAGGCGAGGTGGCCCAAGGCCGATCAGAAGACGTCCACTCGCCCGCCCGCGCACGTCGACGCCGCCACGAGGCTGCCCGTATGTGCCGACGACACCGCCACGCCCGCGTACTGCACGCTGCCCGACGCGTGCGGCGGCGCCGCCGTGCCCGCCCCCAGCGCCCACTGGTGCACGAGGTCGCCCGTGAGCGTCCACGCCGTCAGCTGGCCCGTGCCGATATCGTTGACCACGAGCACGCGCGCCTCGTTGTCCCACGCGACCGCGACCGGCGTGACCAGGTGCCCGAGGCCCTCGCCGATCGAGCCCACGTACGTGCCCGCGTCGAGCGTGAGCACTTGCAGCCGCCCGTGGCCGAGGTCGCAGCACACGACCAGGTTGGCGTCCTCGATCGCGACCACGCCGCCGACCGTGCGGAACTTGGCCCCGGTCGACGACCACTCGCGCTGCTGCGCGTCCCCCGCCGCGACCGTGCTCCGGCGCATAACATAGTTGCTCTCGCCGCACCCGACGATGAGCGTGCCGTCGCTGACTGCGTGCAGCGTCGTGGCCTGGGCGCAGTCGAGCTTGTGCACGACCCGCGCCGCCGCCGCCGCGCCCGTGTGCTGGTTCAAGTCCAGCCGCAGCAAGCGCAGGTGTGTGCCAAAGGGCGCGCGCGGGTGCGACACCCACACGCTGCCGTTGGTCGTCGCGGTCACGTCGATCGGCGGGTCCACGCCCGTCGTCACACTGAGCAGGTGCACGCCGTCGCAAGAGAAGACCTGCAGCCGGTGGTTGTACCGGTCCGCCACGACCAAGTTTGCGTCCTCGGTGTAGACCATGCCCTGCGCGCCGCTGAAGTGGCCCGCGACCGTGCCGGTCTTGCCCGTGCCCAGCTGACGGGTCGGGACGACGATCTCGCGGTACTTGCGCGCGCCCACGACGCGCGTCGCCGGGTCGTTCTCGCCGTGCACGCGTACGTCGACCGGCGCAAGCACGCCGAGCGTCTTGAGATTGAGCTTGAGCACGGCCTCGATGCTCGGGCGCGGGCCAAAGATGACGCGCATGGTCTCGCGCACCACGGGCTGGTCGACGAGCGTCCTGTCCTCCATCGCCTTGACGCGCTTCGCCAGGTCCTCGCGCGTCTGCGTCGCGTGCAGGGATGTGCCCGCGGGCGCGTTCTCGGTCAAGGCCTGCAGCTGCGCCAGCTCGGCGTCGAGCTTGGTCAGCATCGCGTGCTGCTCGCTGAGCTTGAGGGCGTGGGCGGTCACGGTCTTCTCGATGCTGGCCTTGAGCGCGTTCTTGCGGTCGCGCAGGTCGACCACGCGCCGCTCCAGCGGCTCGATCAGCGGGTCGAAGAAGCGCTCCACCCAGAGCGCGTTGTCACTGCGGTGCTGCACCAGGTGCGCCAGGTCCTCCTTGAGCACGAGCACGCCGGTCTTCGTGCGCCTGCGCAGCGGGTCGAGGCGCTCGCCCAGCTCGTGCAGGTTGACCGTGTGCTGCAGCTTGTCGAGGACGCTCTCGATCGTGAGCACGGCGTGCGAGGCGTGCACGCTGTTGAGGCAGTCGTAGCACGCGGTCTGCTCGCACGGCTGGCAGAAGAGCGTGGCGCGGTGGGTCGGGTGCGCGCGGCACATGGGCAGGCTGACGGCTGGCTCGCTGGCCTGCGCGGGCGCCGCTGCCATGGCCGTGACCATGTGCGCGTCGCTGGCGTCCTGGTGCGCGTCCGCGTCGCGCTCGCAGAAGACGTCGTCGCAGAGCGTGCAGCGGTGCGTGACCGCGCGCTTGCTGCAGAACGAGCACCGGCGCTCGCCCGACGCCAGGGCCAGCACAATGTCCGCGCGGCGGAACACGGTGCTGCAGTAGGCCAGGCTCGCGCCCGCGCTCAGCGGGAACAGGCACTTGCGCGGCGCCTCGCCCGTCTGCGCCACGCACGCCGCGCAGATGGGGTGCCGGCAGGGCGTGGTGGCCGCGGCTGCGCCATCGCCGTCTGGGAGCGGGTCGGCGCAGAACGGGCAGACGGCCGGGGCCGGTGCTGCGATGTTGCGGTCGGTCAGCCGGGACAGGGTGGCGCCTGGGCACGTTGGGCGCGCAGGACGCACGTGGCGCGGGCTGTGCCATGCCAGAAGAGACTTTTCTAACTGAACCGGGCGGCTCAGCGGCGGCTGCGTGCACATCGGCACTGGGACCGCCCAGCCTGAGATTGCCTATCGTCACGGCCACGGTCCACCGCGACGTGCGGCCCGCACGCGGACGCAGACGACAGGCCGTGGCAACTTGAACGCGGTCGCCCTCGAGGACGCTCCGAGTCGCTGCACATCAAGAAGAGGGCGAACAAGTACGAGCCGGACGCGCGCGTTCTGGAGGTCTCCGGCCACCCAACTGAACGGCAACGTGCCCTGCTCGCCGCTCAGGACGTACGCCGTCTCGGCCGAGCGCCGGATACTCGGCGGCGTGCTGGTCGTCCGTTCCGAGTCGGTTCAGTCTGTTCAGTTCTGTCCGCTCGGCTCAGTCCGTCCAGGTCCTGGCCGGGTGGCGACCCGCCGCGTCCCGCGTGCGGCCGCCGTGTGGGCGCTTGACCTTACGTCGTCGACCGTGCACCGTCGCGTCCTCGCCGACCTTCAGGCGCTAGGGGCGACGGGGCCTTCCCGCACCACCGCCGGCGCATTCACTCCTCGCCCTCGGCGCCGTGTGCCGCGTGTGCACGCGCCTCGTGCCCTCGCTTTGACGTGCGCGTGCCGTGTGCTGCTTGCATTGGCGCCGCCCGTCGTCGCGTCACTTTCACGCGGCGCCCGCTCTCACGACACACGTGCGGCCGGCGCCACCCACCTCCCCCCCTTCGCGCGCTTGCTGCTTGCCCTTCGCCATGCTCGCCGTGCTCGCCGCGCTCGCCGTGCTGCGTGGCTGACGACCGCGCCGTCGCCTGTGCCGCGTCGCCCCAGAGCGAGATCACCTCGGCCCTTCCCGCGAGCCATGTCGGTGCAGCAGCAGGCGCAGGAGCTGTGGCAGCGCGTGCAGGCTGAGATCAACAAGAACGGTGCCGTCGGCCGCCGCGCCGCTGCCCCCCCCCCCCCCCCCCCCCTTCGTCGCGCGTGCTGACGGCGCCGGTGCGCGCGCGCGACACCGCAGCGCAGCTGGCGCAGGTCGAGAAGGCGACGGGCGTGCCGCGCATGGTCGTGGTCGGCTCGGGCGCGGCGCTCGTGCTCGGCCTGTTCTTCATGAACTTCTTCGCGGGCCTGCTCACGTACGCGCGCACACGTGCACCACCGATGCCCGTGACACGGCGCGTCGCGCGCAGCAACATCCTCGGCTTCGCGTACCCGGCGTACGCCTCGTTCAAGGCGATCGAGAGCAAGGGCAAGGACGACGACACCAAGTGGTGCGCGCGGCCGTCTGCGCGCGCCCCGGCGTGTGCTCACTGCCCGTGCGTGTGCGGCTCACAGGCTGACGTACTGGATCGTCTACGCCACTTTCAACATCATGGAGACGTTCTCGGACGTGCTGCTGTTCTGGTGCGCGCTTGTGTGCTGCGCGTGTGCCACGAGTGCGGGGCAGCTAAGGTGTGGGTGCGCGCGTGTGACAGGATCCCGCTGTACTACGTGCTCAAGCTTGCGTTCCTCGTGTTCCTCATCAGCGACTACACCAACGGCGCGGTGCTGCTGTACAAGCGCTTCCTGCGCCAGTTCTTCCTCGACAACGCGGACCAGATCGACAAGGTGCGCCTCGTCGTGCCGCTGCCGCGAGTGCGCGTGCTGACACTGCGGGCGTGCGCGCGCAGGCCGTCAAGGCCGCCGAGGACGCGGCGCGCAAGGCAGCGAGCCGCGCGCAGGACAGCATCCCCGAGCTCGCGGCCGAGGCGCTGCTGGTGTCGCAGTCGCTGTCGAAGAAGGACGAGTGAACGCGCTCGCGCCCCCCCGGGCCCGCTTCTTCTCTTTGTGGAAACGCGTGTGAAACGTGAGACGTCGCGGGTCAGTTTCAGAGCGACCGTTGGCGCCAAAGCGCGCGCCGCGGCGCGCACGGCCCTCACGCGCCGCCCGCCGCCCCGCGCGCAGCCCGCCGCGCCGCCGCCCCGCGCCCCGCGACTACCGAGCCGCGCGGCACGTGCCGAATGCATGGCGCAGCCCGCGCAAACCGCCGCCGTTGGAGTCGCGCCACTGGCGCCGGTGCCGCGCGCGCCACTTCCGCCGTCGCCCGCCCCGCCGCGGTCGTCGCCGCCGCCGCGTGCGCGCCGCCACGCCGAGCGCCCCGCCGACGTCGTGCTGCCGCTGCTGCCGGCCGCGCCGCCCATGGACCGCCGCGACGTGCGCCGCCTTCTGTTGCTGCCGCCGGGCCGCGCAAGTGACTGATGATGCGACCGTGACTGCGTTCCAGGTGACGCCGATCCGCTGGGACGGCAGCCCGCGCCGCACGCTCTCGCCGACCACGTTCCAGACGCACTACCCGGGCGTGCACGTGCGTGTCCTCGCCATCTGCCGCTTTGCCATGCCGCTCCTCACGCGCCCTGCACGCAGAGCAAGATCGCGTACGAATCGCCCGATGCGCAGCGTGCCAAGCGTGCCGTCCTCGCGCCCAGCAGCGCCGCCAACAGCCTCGTGTCGCGCTCGCCCGGCCTGCGCACGCCGGGCTCGCCCGCCTCGCCCGCCTCGAGCGTGTCCGAGAACGATGCGCCCGCGTCCTCTCCCTTCACGCCGCCGTCGCCCGTGATCCTGCGCCGCAAGCTCGACATCACCTCGCCCTCGCCCGCGGCCAAGCGCCGCCGCCCGCACCCGCTGCAGGTTGCGTCGCCGTCGCTGCCGCCGCCCGCGCGCGCCGCCGCCTCGTCCGACGCGCACAACCGCGCCACGCAGCGCCTGCCCAACGGTGCGCGCTCGCGCCTCTCTATCTCTCTGTGTGCGCGCTCTCACGCGCTGCGCCGCGCAGAGCTCTGGGTGGCTATATTCCAGTTCCTCGAGCGCAGTGACATCGCGAGCGTGATCCAGGTCTGCCGCGCGTGGTACGACGCGGTGCACCAGCACGGCGAGCGCCTGCGCACGGCCTGCGAGCTGAGTGCGTCGCCCAACATCGGGCTTGGCGGGTGGCTAACGCGTGCGCACACAGCTCCTCAGACGCGCGGTGTCATCCCGGCCGCCTTCGTGCGCACCGCGCTCAACTCGGGCGTGCCGGACCTGTTCCTGCCGACGACGGTCGTGTCGACCGAGGGCGACCGCGTGCACCGCCACTTTGCTGACTTCAAGGCACGCTCGCGCCCGCCTGCCCTAGTGCGCGCACAGCTCACCGCGGCCGCGCAGACGTACCCGTCGCTGCAGCGGCTCAACCTGAACGAGTCGCGCGTGCCGACGCCGTTCCTGCTCCAGCTATTTGAGCGGCTGCCAGCGCTGCAATGGCTGGACCTCTGTGCGTGTCGCGCCCAGTGCGTGCGCTCGCGCTTACTGACGCGGCCGGTGTGCAGACGCGTGCCGCACGATCGTCGACGGCACGCTCGACATCATCGCCACGTACTGCACGCAGCTGCGGCACGTCAACCTCTCGGGCACGGACATCTCGGCCGTGGGCGTGTGCAACCTGCTGCACAAGGCCGCCGTGCTCGAGACGCTGCTCGTGGCCTGGTGCACGCGCCTGACGGGCAAGCGCGCCGACCTGATCGTCTACCCGTCGCGCACGAGCCTGCGCACGCTCGACATCAGCGGGTGCTCGGCCGCGGTGCTCAGGGCCGACGCGCTGCTGTACGCGAGCCCGGAGCTGCGCTTCCTCGGCCTTAACGACTTTCCCGACATCGTGGCGATCGTGTCGGCACTGCCGACGCTGCCGCGGCTGGTGCGCGCGCGCGCGCGCCTGAGGCAAGGTTCGACCGCGCTAACGCCAGACACGCAGGAGCGACTGTCGATGAACCGCAGCTACCAGATGGACCGCGCCGACCTACTGACGGTTCTGCTGCAGCTGCCGAGCCTGCAGCAGGTGCGTGTGGCCCCCCCCCCCCCC